>JAJDFE020000060.1:0-59660 GCA_021527465.2 Geoglossum glabrum | reverse complement strand
GGGGGGGGGGGGGGGGGGGGGGGGGAGAGGTTGTTAGTATGCAAGTATGCTAGTATGCTAGTGTGCTAGTATGTTAGTATGTTAGTTCTTGGTGTACTGCGTTGTATACATATATATATACAAATATAAGAATATAGCTTGCTCACGTTGGATAAAATATATATATCGGGGATAAAAAAAATCCCCCACAACTTGAAACCCCCATCTAGGGGAGAGAAGTTCTCTGCATTCCTCTGCATGCAACATACATACATACATACGTGCATACATACATACAAGTCGCTTTAACGTCTGTCTATCCTACTAGTCTAACAAGAAAAAAAAACCTACTCAAAAACACACCAGACCAACCACCCATTCCTAGAGTCTATTCTCCCATTTGGGGATCGTAATAGATAACCGGTGATCCGTGCAAAAAAAAAAAGAAGAAAAAAAGGGCCAAGGCTCTCCCCAAGAACAACATGTGTATGCACCACGTATGTATGCGCAAGGCGTTCATTTTCATCTTGTCAACCCACCACCAACCCCGTTGCGGAAAAAAAAAAAAAGAGAACTTCCAATAGTTCCAGTCGTGGAAACGAACACCTAGATTCGGTGATCCCGATTTCGTTAATTTCCCTTTACCCTCTAGCAATATCTACACTGCTTTGCCCATGGCGCCCCATCCTGTGAGTTCCAGGTGCGATTGATTGACCCAAATCACCTTGATAATAGCTCCTGAATGTCCATGGACCGTCTAGGCCCTAGGGGATCTAGTCCTTCAGGCCGTGGCGGCAGCTGCCCTGAGGAGTGCCTCCGGCGGACCATCTGTCTCGAAGATCTCCCTACCTCCGTGACCCGCGGTCGATCCAGTAGTTCTTGAACCTGGCCTTCTCGCAGCAGATCGGTGCTGCCCCTATTGCTGCTCCGGTCCCATCCCTGCTGAAGTTCTGTAGATGCTGCTTCTTCAAACCGCTTTCGATATTCATCATCCTTTTCGTACTCACGGTATAAGTCCGCCTGTTACAATGATCAGTATGTCCTAGTATGTCCTAGTACCTGGAATGACTGCACTTACATCCGTTGCCCAATACGTGCGTCGGATAGACGCAATGGCCAGCTCAAACACGGTGCAAGATGATACCACCAGTATCAGGACAATCCACCACGTCGCGCTTTGGCCGAAGCGATGTAGAAAACCTCCTCTGACGTTATAGATGACATTATTTTTGTACGTTGAGGAAAGAATTAGGTTCCACAGAAACCAGGCTCCAATAGATAAGGCTATGCCAATCAGGGACACGACGGACTTGTTGTGCATCTCTAATAGCCTAGAGGGGGTTAGTATATCGCTTTGTGGGGGTATGGCACACATACAATAGTTTAATCGAGATTATTATCACAACAGAACTGTATGTAAGGACACCCATAGCATAGATGCCATTGTCATGGGCAAATAATATCCTCCCAAACAGGATGAGCATAAGGAAGAAGACAATCATTGCCTCTGAAGCGGCCATGAACATCCAGCCCAGGTAGATCTTAAAGTTGAAACTACCGTTTCGCTGGCACTCTGTGTAGAGCTCTGGTATCGCGAGTAAAGTAGCAGGTCCGAGATCCTTCTCAAAGATGCCCAGAAAGATTACAGGCAATGATGTGAAAAGCTACACACTTCAATCAGATGGGATAGCTTTCCATAGGGGGGTTAGGGACTTGCGGTATTGAACATGCTCAAACTCCAAGACTCGTAAAGGCTGGTCCCAGTGTACCCAGCCCACCTCTGGAAAAGAGCTTGAGATAGATAAAATAGCTACGAAAAGTTGTTAGCGACACTTAGTGTTGACACTCGAATAACCTACCATTTCCTTCCAAAATGTCCCTACTGTATACTTGCACGTCCGGATATAGTTCCATCGACCGTGGACCAAAAGCAGCTTTAACAGAAACCTAAACTGGGCAATTGAGTAATCAGAAGATCTAGCAGCCTGAAGGCCCTCCTTTCCTGTTATTCCGATCCCAACATGCGCTTCTTGTATCATGGCAATGTCATTGGCTCCGTCCCCAATAGCAAGAGTAACAGATCGCTTGACCTTCTTCCTTATTGCATTGACGAGGGAGGATTTCTGGCTTGGGGACGCCCTGCAGCAGATGACAGAGTCTGTGAGTGTGGCTAGGTCGAAGAATAAAGACTTCATTGTCTCGTCATTCTCAATTTGAGTTAAAGTCTGGCCGTCAACCACCACCACGGAATGAGCTACGTTTCCGCTGTTGATAGCAACAATAGCAGCTCCAATGTGTTGTTCGACCTCTCCACTCCCGCGGTCTAGAACTGTAATGAAGGAGTAATCCTTGACGAGGCGACAAGAGTGGCCGATATTGATGGCGGTTTCCCGCTTGTCTCCTGTCAACATCCATAACTTGATATTTGCTCTTCGGAGTTTGTCGATCGCCTCTGGCACACCTCTTTGGAGTCTATCCTCTACAGCCGTTGCTCCAGCCAACTCGAAATCCTTTTCAATAATTTCGCCCGCTCTCTCAATCATGGCGTTACGGTCAATAAGGCTAGTGGTTGCATCATCATAGATTTTTTTCCAGTTCGTGTACTCCTGCTCATCTATATATCGGTATCCGTAGAGAAGCGTCCGTAAACCGTCGGTGGCAAAATCGTTGATATGCTGAAAACATCTCTCAAAGACCGCTCCTTCGTCAACGACGACGGCTTCATTGATGATGTCGTGACCAAATTCTCCCTGGAAAGAACTCCTAGATTCCCCAGCAGCGAATGAACTACGGTTCCCAAGCTGGGCGGACGGTCGAGAGTATGTGCTGTCGCCGTCGGCGGATGATTTGTCTGCAATACCCTGGCTACTACCCCTAATTGGGGAGGGGAGTTGATCTCGAATAGTCTGTAGTCGACTCCCAGACATGCTAGGGCGACTCATGCTTGGTCGACTTAAACTCATGCTTGACCTGCTTAGGCTGTTCCTTCGACTTAGCTGTTCACTTTCACGTCTTAGTATCTCCTGAGCCTCCATGCTCTTTCTTCGGCTGGCCTGACGGCGCTCAACCTCCAACGCTTTCTCAATCGCCAAATTGGAGTGCTTGAGGAGCTGCATCACCGCTGAGTCTGCTCCTTTGCAGAATATGCAAATTCGGCTGTTCGGGAAGCGCACAATGATAGACATGCGCTTCCTTTGGCTGGAGAACTCTACTACATTAAGCACCTCGTATAAATCGATTGTTGGTTCAGCATCGGGTCCAGCTGGGAAGGTCTTCAAAGAAATAGTCCCCGCCTGCCGATCGACCATTATATATCCCATCTCTAGTGCGGCTCTCACCAATGCTATCTCGTCAGGTGAAGCGGCTTGGAAATCGATATCTCCGTTTCCCTTCGTTTCCGGTAAGCAAGTATGACACAAGGCAATTGCTAAAAGGAAGAATCGAGCTTTCCTGGAAAAGAGTGTGTGAGGCTTGTTCTGTATGTAGCGTAATAGAGCCCCTGTGCTCGGGTAGGGCTGTCCATTTGTCGGCCTAGGAAAAGCCTTCCATCTTCCTGGAGAGGAGTCCCCGCGAGAAAGTGGGGAGCCCTTTGGAGAGGAAATCGATTCCCTTTGCGGACCTTCTAGCGTTTCTATTGGTGGGGGAGGCTTTGAAGTCGACGATTCGGATTTCCGGGACCGTAGCTTTGGTTCATTAAATATTCCTGACCATCTTGCAGGCTTCTTGCCCTTACGGATTTTGTGAAGATGTCGGTGGTTTGCTTGATCAGCAGCTTCTCTTTGGAGATCCACATCATGAAGCCACGCCGTGCCTCCTACGCTCATCATTCGAAATCGCATAGAGTTGTCTGTCAGGGTCCCAGTTTTGTCGGAGAAAATATAGCTATAAACTGTTAGGAGGTTGTAGAGAGTGTTGGAAAAGGAAGATGTTACCTAACTTGGCCCAGTTCTTCGTTTATAGTTGAAGTCCTCGCCTCTATAGGGGTGTCTGAGGCTTCGTCATACATATCAATGTCGTTCAGAAAGTACATTTGTGCGAGCTTGATGATTTCTAAGCTCACATAAAGCGAAAGTGGGATCATCGTATTGAACATGATGATGAATGAGGCTAGAATGGGGAAAAATGAAACACTAGCGTTGGACAAATACCATGCTTTCTCCTCGGTCTGATTGGCCCAAAGTTGGTATGCAACGGTGTGGAAAATGGCAAGCGCGATCACAAAGGCCACAATGATGATAACCACCCTGTTCACGATCGTTTGGAGGGCAGGTGCTTTGATACGAGGATTTTTGGTTGCATTCATTCGAATCTTGCACTCCTCACCGGTGTATATGACCATGCATAGTGCCTCTTCGGTGTTTCGGAGGATGCTCCCGCGGTATATTATCTCACTGTTCGTCAACGGCGATGTTTCACTGCCGACAGTGACGTTTCCTTCGAAATTGTAAAGATCAAGGTTCGGATCTTCCACAGTTATACGTGCCTTGCATTTCGCTAGTTCATCGATAGTACTGCAGTTTATTATAAGTGGTGGTGATGCCCGTTTGCTCTTTAGATTCGTTTCTCCATCCAGGGCCATGGTCTCAATATAAGCAACGCCACCATGGCCTTTGGAATGTAAAATGACCAGGTCGGCAGGAGCAGGCTCATCACGCCGAAGTCTAATGATATCTCCAACTCGGATATCTTTCCATTTGGTTACAACCCAGTGCCTAAAGTCCGTAGAGGTCAATTCGTGACCTTCCTTGGTCACTGGAAGGGGCTCATAAGCTCGCAAGACCGACGCGTCCCGATTGTTCTCAGCTTTGTCAAGCCGGTAGCGGCGTAGGTCGTCATAACCCTCTTTAGCTATTGAAAGGCTGACAAAAAACATTAAAGGTGCAAACGTAGTGAACGCTGGGTAGAATATCAGTCAGCTTCTACGAAGTGCCATCCAACCTTAGGGGCACCTACTTCCGGTTGTGCTTAAACCTAAATGCTCTCACGCTTCAGCATTGGAGCGATCAATACCCAGACGGGGTGTCTCACCTGGTATCATTTGTAGGATTGATATAACCAAGAAGTAGCTGCAAA
The DNA here is from genome assembly GCA_021527465.2 of Geoglossum glabrum. NCBI lineage: Eukaryota > Fungi > Ascomycota > Geoglossomycetes > Geoglossales > Geoglossaceae > Geoglossum > Geoglossum glabrum. Next base: position 54,608 of record JAJDFE020000060.1, on the reverse strand, counting down.
AAAGTTAGCCTAAACTAATGGAGTGTAGTTTAAGTAGGTACGGACAAGTTAGCAAGCTTAGAAAATTGGGCGAAGAGCTGTCGGGGAAGGAAGCTCCAGAGCGTATAGCGGCTGGACCGGATAGTGTTTCCGATGTACTCCTTGCCGGTTCGTTCATCGATCAATGCGGATTTGCGCATTGCATCCAGATCGATCTTTCTCCCGTCTTTGCTTGGTTGCGATTCGTTGATTCGGAGAATGACATTGCGAGCCTCAGAAAAGGTAGATCTGACTCTTGCAAAGACACCAACGCGCGAGCTCCGGCGCTTCCACGAGGCATAGCTGGGGAGTGCCGGGCCTGCTCGATCCGGAAAGGTACCCATGTTCGTTTTTTGAAGTGGCTTTCCCACATTTTCGTTGTGGGTGGGTCTGGTTGTCTTTGCGGGATGTCGTGAAGAACCCCCAGGCTTGGGTTCAATGGTAGAGGCACTAGTGGTACTAAACTCGACTTCATCATCAGGGGGATGATGAGCAACTCTTTCATTAATGCCCCTCGCGAATAGGGTTCGCCGAAGAGAGTAACCTCTATCCCGGGCCCCAGGTGATGTCGGTGAAATTCGTGAGGGGCTAGTTCCACTAAGTTGGCTCGAAGCGCTCTGGAGTACGCCTGGGGGCTCTGAAGCAGGTTTTGTCGTGTCAACGGTGAGATCCGTGGTCTCTGGACGTGTTATTATTCTCAAGCTGGTGTTTCTTGAGTGAACACTGGTGGGTGATGGCGAACGCTGAGTACTTGACGAAGTAGCGTTCACGGACCGAACCCTCTCCATGTCCGCTGAAAACCTGACCCTAGGGGTAGGTCCATTTGTTGTCGATGCAGCGGGGGGTGGGGGGGTATTTATCCTCGTCCCCCCGGTTGGTGATGAGTCCTCCGCGCCTCGCCCGTCTGGTACATCGTTTTCATCCTGGGGGGAGTCACAATGCCCTGTGTCACCGCTCTCCGCAGCATCGTTGTGTTCGTTACCGGGCATATTTTATTGGGAACGGAGTAGATCTCTGTGAGCTCTAATGATCAGAAATGTATTTGCGTGTGGGAAGATGTGGAGGTTCTTACGAGAGGTGCATTCTCAATCACACATGCGTATTTCAGAGTTGCTCAGGGTAGGTGAATACTGTATCCCGAGCTTGGGATCTTGAAATAAGAGACATCCGATCCGGGGCGAGGATTGAGGCGCGTAGCGTTATTCTCTGGGTGGCCTGCAAGTGGCCTCAGCCTGGCGCTTGCCCCTTGCAGCCCAACTGCTGAGTAAGCAAGGCCAGTGGATTCAACGTACTCCAAAAGTGTATGAAGTATGGTAGCTCTGAGTTCGCAAGCATCCCGGGATCAGTCTCGCTCTTGGAATTCATTGTTTTTGTCGATGACTTGTTAGTGTTGACTGTTTTTCCTGAAATAGGTTCCTTGGCTGACGTCAAGGCGATCAGGAGGAATGAGAACGCGAGGAGCCAAATTGTCGAGGATCCTATCCTAGCATGGGATCTCTGCAATTGCGAGCTGTTCACGAATGCCATTCTCTGTGCTGGGAAAAGCAGGTTGGGGATGAGGGGAGGCGTGGCAACTGCACCCGAATGGGTATTGTCATACAGGGACTGTTGTAGAGCTTAGATGGTTTTTGCCGATATTTCGACGGATACATGGAGCACCAAGAGACCATTTGGGCAGGGAAGCCTTCGGATTGAGGGATGACATTATCACCAGTACATATTGATACCGGTATCTGGGTCTTTCTGTAGGATCTAGGGCAGTTTAGCGGCCTTGTCTCCGAGCGACTCGGTTTAAAGCATAGGGTACGGAGTACTGGTCCAATTCACTCCACTTTGGGGGGGCCGGCAGCAGGGGGCGAATCTCACTTCACCTTCGATATTGAAACTTTACACGTCTGGTGCTCGTCAAGGCCCGGAGATCGAGTCGGGACGCAGGTTTGGGTTAGCACGGCATTATATATCTGGCACGCAATACCTGTACTCTACACGCTTGGACGAGCTCCTGACCCTCTAGCGAGTCATCCAGTGGAAAATCTAAAATCTCGCCGGGCGAGTACTTACCTAAGCGTCGGTAAACCCCGTCAAATATGCGTTACCGGCCACCACTCTAACTGGACTACGGCGAGATGAAGCTTAAGCGAGGTTCAATGGTGATTTCAAAGGCGCTTTCGAGCTGCGTTGATTGACCTTGGACGTGCCTGCTGCGACAACAGCTGAATTGCCTCATAAGCCTCAAGGGGCACGATTGCGAGAAGTGCAACTGATGCTCTCAGCTGCGGCGGACACCCAACGCCGCCAAGACCGGGCAAGCCTTGCTTGAGTAATTGGCGGTGCTGGGAATGGCCGTCGTGTGGTGTAAATAGCGTACTAATACTGGATAGTGCGTCCTCAAGATGGGACTGCGTACGTACCCTCGACGAAAAAAGAAAAAGGATGGCGGGAGGAAGGATTTGGCGGAGGCAAAGGCAGTTCGTGTTCGAGTGACCTGCCCGCCCCACGAGTGGCTGAAGAGGCGGGAGCCGTGAGGCGCTAAAAACCCCCTTCTTGTCGCAACACAAGATCAGGGCTCCTGTTCCCTTCATCAGTCTCATTTGACCCACTACATTACTGTCTTCCTCGCACCATCTCCTCCCTCCCCTCTCCATCTCGCAAACCATCCCTTTCCGTGCTGCAGTTTTCTGTTCTGCAACGGTCGGTGATTTCTCTTCGACTTCTGACCTGGTTTCCTGGTTTCGTTGTCGCTGGTCCGAGCGATAAAGTCTCTGCGGCAACACACAGTCTGCATTTGGTCGGACTCGGGAAGGAGCTTTTATAGAACGGACGACTACCTTCCTTGTAGTGGACTCATTCAGTTGTATCCCGCGAGTTTCGGTACTCGATTGCCTTCGCCAGGATCCGTGTTGCTAAGGCGTTGTGGTTGGCTCAAGGCGATTACGCTGCTACGGTTCTGCAACATCTCCGCCCGCGCGTCCTTTCCACCTTCCGTTCTGCTTCGCCCTCTCTACTCCTCTCCCTCCATCCCCATCATATCCACGACACGCCCAACCAGTCAGTCGTTTTGATCCAACCGCCTTTGCTTTTTTCGGCGTCGCCTTTCGACCTCTTGATATCCCCTTCGATAGGTTTTGCAGTGCGCTGAGAAATCCAATTTTTGGCTTATCCACTACCCCCAAATTTCGCCTGGGTTGCGCGATTTAGTACGCCATTTTCTGTTCGCTCTTAATTCAAAACAACAAAACCACCTTCGGTATGTCTGCGTATGCCATGGCTAGATGGCCTGCGTTTCGTCGGTTAGGTCTTGGATGCTAATGGTGCCATAGCTTTCCAGGGCGGGCATTACCTCCAATTCTCAAATCAATATGAGGGAAGTTAATTTTAGCATCCCCAATGTCAACAAAGCCTCCGTGGGCATTACCACGGCTCTCTACGACCGCCGAGCTCTTGACTGTACATCAACTCTTCCTCTGATTAACTCTTTAAACCACCTCGCCTATCTCACCACCTCGTCCGCCCGCATACGCGATATCCTGACCGTTGATGGTGGAGTGGAGAGGTTAGTATGCATCCTTAAGGGGGGCAGGAGCAAGGATATGATGAACATGTGGAAGTGGAATCTTGCATTCCAATGTGTCGTCAACATTGGGGTTCGCGGTTCTGAAAATGTTCGAACTAGGGTCGTTGAGGCGGACATGGTACCTGTGATTGCGACGATACTCGACAATTATATTCAGGTGATTGATAAATGTCGCGAAAAGGCGGAAGCAGAGGCCAAACGAAATGCCCAGCGCACTGTCCCCGGTGCCCCAATTCAACGATCTCGCGAGCATCGGAGTGCTTCATTTTACAACCGCACTGAGCGAGGACCTAGCAATCCGGAACACCGCGCTTTTAGACGCCAAGCACCTCCACCATCGATTGAAATACCATCACCTCTCGCATATCATCAGCACCCGGCCGAGCCCAGTGCTATGGACCTTACGCCGTCTATTCCTCCGTTCGCCGTGACCTCTCCACCTGAACGGACCACATTTCCACGACACCATCACCACCATCACCGAAGTCATGACGCTAGACATCACCACCACACGTTCCAACATATAGGCGGGAACCGCCACCACCCAGTACAACCGCTGGCAACCGCCGTACCATCTATGGATACAACAGATGGGTTTGGCATACGCCCTGTCCGCGATATTGATCGACTCCCTTCTATGGTTCCTGGATTTCACTCCGGGATAATATCTCAGCCCGAGTCCCCGACGACCCCAAATCCACCTGTCCAAGGTCGGACTCTCGCTATGCGGCCTTCCGGCCGCCACCGCCGCCCTTCGATTCGCCATCAGCGGTCGATGTCTGGTGAATCCGATGACGGTAACGGCGATGAGATACCATCTGATGGGTCCGCTGGTCCGGACAATGCAAGAGAGCCTATGGTAGATATTGAAACTGGCGTGAACATTAGAGGGGTGGACGAACGAGACTCTATGCTGGAAGAGGTGGAAACACCCTTGGCCTTGGCCCCTCCTCATGCATCCGATGTACAAGAGGCGGAAACTTTTAACATTACCCATCGCTCCCCCATCGACGGCAGCATCATAAACCCTGGTACACCGAATGGTGCAAACATCGGATTTTCGCCTGCACAGCCCAACGTCAACATGACGCCTCCTGCTCTTCCTCCCAACAGCTACCCTCGTTCTCTTCTAGATAGCCCTCCACCCCCCGGTGTTTTAGCCGCAATGCCCCGAGATGAGGACGTCCTGATGTCTCTTCAGCTGCTGGCATACGTATCGAAATACTGTAATCTTCGATCCTACTTCCAAAAATCTCACCTCGTTCCAAAGTTGAAAATTGGCAATGAACTTTCCTTGTTGGATGATGAAATTCCAAAACCACAGCCCCCCGAGGAGGACCTCGAAGAGGAATTCCTGGTACCGGATGACTTTAATATATTTCCACTTGTTGAAAAGTTTACTGTCCGTCATCACTCTCAAGATATGCAATACTGGGCAGGTGTGGTCATGAGAAACCTCTGCCGCAAGGACGACTCTAGAGGCGGTATTAGACAATGCGCCTACTACCAGTGCGGCAAGTGGGAAGAGTATACGAGGCAGTTTGCAAAATGCCGTCGGTGCCGCCGTACGAAATATTGCAGTAAGGAGTGTCAGAAGAGCGCTTGGGTGTATCATCGACACTGGTGCGTGGCAGCTGCTCAATAGCATAGAGTGGTCAGTGTTCTGTTTTGAGTTTCAGCACTTCTACCGCGATGAACTTTATTTTATCGCTCATTCTCATGCTCGCATGGCCTGGCGAGCGTTCTGGCGTTTATCTGAGTCTTCTGCTTGTCATTACGATTCTCTTTTGTGAGGGTCATTACTCGATCCTGTTGTTTTTCCATAATATCTTATACCACGACAACTGATTATCCTTACGTCTCAGCCTCCATCATTTCATAGCATGTTTGATTTCGTCGGTGGCTTGGCGACGCTTCATGTCCTGATGGTTGGGAGCTCCATTGAATGCTATCTTGTGTCCTACACTTATGCGTGGTACATTTCGTTGGCTCTCTCCGTCACATTGTCACTCTTTTAAGAAAGCATCTATGGTTGTGGATGGCGAGGAACGAATGCATGTGAAATGATAGGAGCAGTGTTTGAGCAGTCAATGGCAGGCAGGCAACCATGCTGGCCGGGTGTTGAGGCGGCCATTGGCGGAGAAAAAGTAGATAGCCATTTAAAAATGCGTCAAGGGTGAGCGTGTGCATTTCCTTCGAATAAGATATTCTTCGGACGGAAGCTTTATGTATTAGACATCTATTTCCGATCGCTGTGGCTAGCTTTATGGGAAACTTTAAAACCGCCCAACTTTGTGCCAGGAGCATTCTGAAGACCTAGTGCTCAATACTCTTTGGGGCTTTACCTGTTTGAGGGGATCCCAGTGTTGTGCTGTGCTGTGCTGTGCCCTGTTGGTGGCGAGAGAGAGAGAGAGAGATGAGACATAGGTATGAGAGAGATAGCGGAGTCAGATGGTGGGGTGAACGGAGCACATACTTCTTACTGCCGCTTGCGTAGTCTTGGCAATCTCATCCCGTATGTTCAGATAATTCCAGGATAGCTTCTCGCCTCCCCCAGAGCTCGCGCCAACTTTTTGTGGACTTGTTACCCGCCAGTTGCACCTTTTCTGCATCTCGTATATAGAGCGCGGAGCTAGAAGAGGAGTCTGAGAATCAGAACTTCAGGCGGGCATTTATGTGTTTTTAAATATCAGCAATCTGTTTTTTTCCCGCCTTCATCCAATCTATTGCCATAATGCCAGGTACGACCTGCGAGACCCTCACCTCCCACGCCCCACCCCGCCCTCTACAAACTAAGTCTCATATGGTATTTGCTGATCGCGCCTGCTGAAGTCCGCTCATTCGACGAGTTGGCAGCACTTCGTGCCCAGACATACCCTCTTTCAGCTCTCAAGGATGCCGTTCTTGGTATCGAGGCCGCACACTACCTCAATCGTTTACTCACCACTCCTCCTTCGAAAGAGCCTCTCCTTTCTGCTCTTGGTGGCTTCCCTTTCGCGCTGAAGACGTACATTGAGAACGACCTTGAGATTTTGAAGAGAAATGGGATCGTGCCGCTTTTCGTCTTCAGTGGCATGGAGCTTGCGAAGAAGGATAAGCCATTCAGTAACCTGAATGACTCAGCTCTTGCGAACACCCGCGCCTGGGAGCTGTATGATCAGCACCAGGCGATCCAAGCTGTGGAAACATTTGGTAATTCTGGTAGGGATGCATATGCAGCACTAACTGATTGGGTGAGAACTTCCTGGTCTAACAGCGTCCTAGCATCTGTCAAACCCGAAAGCCTATTCAGATTCTTTCAGAGGATACTCAGGATACATAACCTCGAGTTTATGGTTGCCCCGTATAGCGCATGGGGACAGGTATTCCCCCCTTTTTTTTTTTTAAATACTGAATCCCTTTTTGTTTGAACTAGGAAAGGAACAAGCCAAAGCTCATGATGCTGACTCCACCTCAAGCTCGCATATCTAGAGAAACATCCAAAACAATTTGTCGATGCGATCGTGGGATCCTCAGAGCTGTTCCTTTTCGACGTAGATAAAGTTATTACAAAGCTCGATCTGGAGAGATTGCAATTTTCTTGGCTCAGCAAGCGTGCTTGTCAGGAAGAGCTGGGCAAATCTCGTGGGATCTCTGACGACATGTTCATTGATGCTTGCATGCTTTCAGGGTCCTCATTCCTGCCGACCTTCCCCCCACTCGACAACCCTCGCAAGTCAGACACCATCCGTGATTCAATTACTATGATGTTTGCTTTCAATCGCAGTGTCACGGCTGTTTGCACTCACTACCAGGATGATGCACAAGTTCAGCAGATGGGATATCTGGACAAATACAAGCGTGGTCGCTTGGCTGTGAAGCATCACGTTATTTTCACGGATGACGGCAAAGTCGAGCCTCTCGATGTGGAACATGCTCCGTTTGATGTTCATGAATTTATCGGACAGCGGCTTCCGGAGGAGCTGTTCTTTTACCTTTCTAAAGGGGTAGTAGGTCCTAATGTCCTCAGTTGGATCACGTCCGGAGAGCTGCTCGAAATGCCACCTTTGGATAACGGGGAATCAGAGGAATACCATCGACTTGTTCGTGATCAGCTCCCCCCGATCCGAACTCAAACCCTATCACTTCTTTCTCAAACGTTACACTTTTATTACAATAGCAAGGACGTCACTGTTCGGTTCTGGTTTGATAAAAAGGTAGAGAGGGTTTTGAAACTGAAGGACATGACCCCGTTTCTACAAGGCGTCATGGCTGCTTGGCATGTCAAGACGGGCGCTCTGGAAAAGTCAAAATTTACTAGGGTATGTTCACAGCACCATAGGCCCTCTTCAGGCTTAACGTGTAAAACAGGCAAGGCCAGGAACACTCGCTTTTGCCATCAGCTCACTTGGTGACCCAGACTTTGCTGCGAAGACTATAACGTCGAAAGACCCTTCGAATGTAAGTCAAGAGTAGAGACTATGGCTTGGAATGAGTCTGACTTCTATAGCTCCTGAGAAGCAAGGACGAGATTATTGCCAATACTCTTTGGCGTTTTATCCATTTAAGAGGATACGTCAATGAAAAGCATGAGTTGACCGTTTGGGGGAAGGCCCTTCATAGTGCCATATCGTCCCTTGATCCGGCGGACAACCTTGAGGAGCCTGCTTTTATCGGAATTGAGCTTCTTAGGTTAAAGCTCCTTAACTCAGATATTATGTTTCCCACTTACACTGGGGTACCCCTTCGAGGATCAGGTAAGCTTTTGATTTGTCTTGTACTCTGTGTTACTAGGCTGACGACTCCCCAGAAAAGGATAAGCGCAATTGCCTTCTTATTTCTCGTGTGGCATCTCTAGGAAAGCTACGCCATAAACCTATCGGGTTCACAGGTCCACTAAGCAGAAATCATCTGGCATACCATTCTATGATCTCTGCTGTCCGCAGCAGCCTCCGAGACCTCACAGAGATGATAATCGCCTCTCTCCTTCTCCAAGGCGATGCAGAACGCGAAGATAGAACTGATTGGCTTGATCTTGGCCTGGAGTATGTGAATCCAGTCTTCCACCGATTGCCACCCTTAACTTACAGCTCATTAGTCTTCCTTTCCTCGATGACAACGATTGCGGGCTCGGTATAGCTATGAAGTCTTATCTAGACGAGTTAGCCATGAACCCGGATCCGACTTCCGAAGAGACAAAATCGCAAGCAAAGGCTAAGGGCCCTGATGAATGGTTTCCCCATAGTGTCGACTTTGCGGGCGACTTGCAGATTGCTTGGAAGCTCTGGGATGCGGTATGTTCTGTATACTTACGGTATGTTGATAAGAGGTTAGCTGACTAGAGATTTCCCGTCTGTAGATCGTTGGGGCGGTTAAGGTTGCTGGGAGAGACGTTAAGGATGGGGAAAAATGGGTGGAGGCAGATAACTGGCTTGCGAAGAGGAGATAGCGGATACGAGCAGATCAGCGAAAGCGCCTGAGGCTCACTCAACCAGTAGTACTAAAGCCTGCGCTTTACATCCCTAGCTTTATGAAGGACGAGACTCTTTACATTGCATTCGTAAAAGCCTGTGAAGCGCTGCGTAGAAGGGGAAGATTGGCCCAACCTAGCCTGTTGTTAGGCATCTACTCCTAAATGCCATAGTAAGGTAGCTGGGTAATCGAGCGATGTTGCCATTACTGCATTTAGGAATGCGGCTAACTCTATGAAGAGGTCAACAATCGGTTCTACTAGAACCTATCACCATTACCCGTTGTGTCATTCCATTGCTTTAGCGTCCCGTCTACTATATAGATAGGCCATTGGAGACCTGCCAGCTAACTTATAGCGTATTACTGTAACCTACGCCAATATAGAACTTGCTCCTGCGCCAGCAATATCCACACTAGAATCCCTACAGCAAGTAACTCTGACGACTAGTCTCTTTGCGACTTCCTGTATTCTTCAGCTCAAGCAATTTGAAGCTTGCAAGAGGCAGACAATATATCGGCCAAAACTCTCTCGTTTTATTTAGTACTTGGCGTATACGGTTCCGTCCGAGAGTAATTGATACTTTCCCTGCACATGGAATTTAGCAGTTAACGGCAACGGGACAAAAAAATCCGGCGAGAATTTTCTAGTGTGGGAATGCTGGGTTGGTCTTGACTGCTCTGTCTGCACATATCATAAAGTAATCCCAAGTCGGTTAGAGATAGCGTCATATTTCCAGTCAATATTACGAGCATCCATCGTCGTGTTGTTTTGGTGTTGGTGTCGCTTATATTCGTACTAACCTCACTTCCCCCAAGTACAGAGCATTCGCTTCTACTATAGAGCACCACCTTCGGATAACCATTACCATGAGGGGAGTTGGATGTCTATCCACAGCGCAAAGCCTGCGGAAGGTCTTTGTCAATTCAATTGACCTAGTACAACCAACGTCAAACATTCTCGCCCCCGCAATGTTTCTGCGGCCGTCGGTACGGCTGCTACCATCCGCATCGATTCAAATCAGAGCCTACGCACAGGCAGCTTCTCTCAAACGCCGACTCCCTCGTGATGAAGAAATTACAGCGAGCGAAGTCTGTCTCGTGGACGAGAAAGGTGCCCTCCATCCTCCAACACCTCTCCGCCAGCTCCTCGCCAGTTTCGACCGTCGGCTCTTCCACCTGGTAGCGGTCTCGATGCCCAAGGCAGGAGAAACTCCTGTATGCAAGATAATCTCGAGGAAGGAGCTGCGAGAAAGGCAGCGCGCAAAGCCTGTGAAGAAGGACGTCGTCAAGCAACTGGAGCTCAATTGGGCGATAGACCCGAATGACCTAGGGCATCGGTTGAATAAGATGCAAGAGTTTCTGGCGAAGGGATGGAGGGTTGAGGTTATACTGGCGAACAAGAGGAGGGGGAGGCAGGCGAGTACGGAGGAGGCAGCAGCGGTGGTAAAACGAATTAGGGGAACAGCGGAGGAAGTATCAGGTGCGAAGGAGTGGAGAACAGCGGATGGGAGAGTGTTGGGACACATGACAATGTTTTTTGAGGGGAGTAGGGGGAATTAGAGGCGGATAGACATGGTGATGCTCTGTACTGTGCCTGGCTCTATGGTTCGCCACCCTTGCCAGACCAGTTGGCTGGAATAATTCAGGCGGGTGGAGCTACGAGGGTTGTTTGGGAGGCCTATACAAATGTGTAATACGCAGGAATGCCGTGTAGAACTAAACTTCACGCAGTCCATTGGAGTTGGTCTGGCTGACTGTAACAATGGTAGGGGCGGTGGCCATACATCTAGACCACAGGATTGCCTGTGTCTGTTTCCCTGGCAATACTACGTGGACTTTGCTCTCTAATATTTCATCCGTAAAATTGTCACGTGATCCACCAATCGCGCCAAGGGAAAAACCACTGGACAAGGATCGATTTCCGTCGACCATCACCAAGCCCTACTTCTCCTCTTCAGCGTCCATTGCCTCGTCGTATTTGTTGGAGGCTGTCCAAGATGTCGGCCTTCACCCGCTCTATTGCACCTCTCCTACGGACAGGCCACATTGCATTGCGTCGGCCCACCGCGTCAAATCCACTCCTCGAAGCTCTCGGGAGAGGTCAGAATGCAGCCTTAGTTGTTAATGCTTGTAGGGGAATGGCTGTGGCTTTCGAGAGAAAGAAACCACATGTCAACATTGGTGAGTAACCTGCACCTCTGCCCGTGCAGCGTGCAACCTGGTCTAACATTAGATAGGGACCATTGGCCATGTTGATCATGGCAAGGTATGCCTCGACAAGGCGCTCTAGAAACTCCGGCATATCTTCTAACCTATGAGGCAGACTACACTCACTGCGGCTATTACGAAAGTTCAGGCGGGGAAAGGGTTTGCCAACTTCCTTGAGTACGGTGCAATTGACAAAGCTCCCGAGGAGAGGAAGCGCGGTATTACTATCTCATCTGCTCATATCGAATATGAGACCGACGCCCGCCATTACTCGCATGTTGACTGCCCTGGTCATGCGGACTACATCAAGAACATGATTACAGGTGCTGCGAATATGGATGGTGCTATCATTGTTGTTGCAGCTTCGGATGGCCAAATGTGTTTATTACCTTTCGAATGTTGTCTATTCGAGTCGGTTGCTAATGCATGAATCGCACGATAGGCCCCAGACTCGAGAACATCTCCTACTTGCTAGACAAGTTGGTGTCCAGAAGATTGTCGTTTTCGTCAACAAGGTCGATGCTCTAGAGGACCCTGAGATGTTGGAGCTTGTTGAGATGGAAATGCGCGAACTTCTCAATAGTTATGGGTTTGAGGGTGACGAAACTCCCATTATTATGGGATCTGCTCTCTGTGCTCTCGAAGGCCGCCGACCAGAATTAGGGGTTAATAAGGTCGACGAACTTTTGAAGGCGGTGGATACTTGGATTCCAGAGCCAGTGCGAGACCTGGATAAGCCCTTCCTTATGTCCGTGGAGGAGGTGTTCTCTATCCAGGGCCGTGGCACTGTAGCGTCCGGTCGTGTGGAGCGAGGAGTCCTGAAGAAGGATTCCGAAGTTGAACTTGTTGGAAAGATGGGCACGCCAATCAAGACAAAGGTTACAGATATCGAGACGTTCAAGAAATCCTGCGATGAGTCAAGGGCTGGCGATAACTCCGGTTTGCTGCTCCGGGGCGTTAAGAGAGAAGATATTAAGCGGGGCATGGTGATCGCGAAACCGGGAACTGTTACGCCTCACCAAAAATTCCTGGTATCCATGTACGTCCTTACTAAGGAGGAGGGGGGTCGCCATACTGGATTCCATGAGAATTACCGACCACAGATTTTTATTCGGACAGCTGGTAAGAGATTTATTTCTCGAATGTAAGAGAACGAGCCCCTTTTGCTGACTGTACATTTTGTCCTTAGATGAGGCCGCAGCATTCCACTGGCCAGAGGGTACCGCAGACCCCAGCAAAATGGTTATGCCGGGGGATAATGTAGAGATGGTGTGCGATATTTATAATCCGCTTGCGCTGGAGCCTGGCCAGAGATTCAATGTCCGCGAAGGTGGCCGGTGAGTTGCACTACCCCCCCCCCCCCCCCCCCCCCCCCCCCCCCCTCTCCCTCTATATCATTGTATTATATTTTGAGAAGGCCCGGCTGATTTCCGGCATCTGTTCGTAGAACTGTGGCTACGGGACTTGTTACTCGGATTCTGAAGTAGGAAATCAACCCCTCTCGATCGTATCTATCTAGGGAGACCCATGGAGGTTTTATGGTTGGCTTTTCCGTGGATGTGGGACTACGAACCGAAGAAAAGTCTACAAGATTCTTCTTGACATACTCCCTCCTAACGCTGTACTTTTAGCGCATGTAGAAAAGCACTTTTCTTGATTCACAAAGCTCTACTCCTCTTCATAGCGGTGTCCTGTACTCTATTTGTTTCTTATAACGGTACTAGAAATAAAAGGTGGGAGGATATGTAGGATAATTTAAAAGGAAGAGATTTAGTCTAGCTGCTCCTTAAGTGCGATATTACAGTGGATATACTGCTAGTGGGACAGCTACGTAGTGAAGCGGTTGTTGTAGGCGAGGTGGTGCCCGGGTTTGGGTTGGCTCTAGAGGGAAACCTGCCCCATCAATACGGGGTCCCCGGCCCTTCTACGCCGAAGGACTGAGAGTTGGACTGGAAGGTTGATGTTTCCCTCTCTCATACCTGGGAGAAGAGGAACGTCCATCTAAAAATCACCTCCAGGGCCCGTGCTGTAATTTATTCGTGTGCGAAGCGGGAAATCACTCTGTTTCGAGGGGAAAAAATCAATGGGTCCCTTTTTTGATTTCCGAAATTATGAAAAAGCTAGGAAAGCCCCCTCTACCGGAGTTGGAAATAAGTAAATCGTCGATGAGGATAATGGACCACCATTGTCTATTCCCCCTTCAACGACCACCACTGGTTCCAGCCGTGTCAACATCAATCAATACGCTCAATAGCTCGCCCCCAATCTCCTCTCAACTTCCACAGTATCCGTCGTTAAAAACTAGTTGCATGGGGGGTTTATCGGTGCTGTAGCGCCCATGAATTAGCCTGCGGCCCGACTAAGACAGAAAGCGTATGTACCTTGACGAAACCGATATCCGCGGACTTCTCTCGGAAGCATTGACGGCAGATGTTGAGGCCGTATTTGCGGATCAGACCGGCTTTGTGGGTGCAGACGCGACTGGTTGTTTTTTTTTTTTTCATTAGCCTGTCTTGGTCCTCAAGAGAGCTTTTGGTGGTTGCTAGGGTAGTTGTGTGAGGATCTGTACCATTGCCTGCTGCCCTTCCCGTAAGTTCGGGGGCGAGAGTACCATACGGTTTCGTGAGACATGGTTGTGAGGTTGATGGAGAGGTCTGGTGGCAATATTGAACATTGTTAGTGAGCGCTCCCGCCTTCTGTATTCTGCCGTCAGGCGTAAGGGGAAGTGCATCACCACTTACAGATTAATCGGAATCAGCTGTCTCTGGTCGAGGAATTGGTGATGCGTGGTCGTCTCGTTCTCGATCGATACCAAGAAACTCGCAGTGATCTTGGATCGCTGCTCGGTTAAGGACTGCGAGATGAGTTAAAATTAGGGCTTACCCTATCTGTTTCCCATTCTGGTGGGGCCGCAAGCGCTTCCAAGCGCTGGTAAGCGCAGAGCCGCCATCCAGACCATAACAACTCTCAGTTGAGCGACTTCCCCTCTAAACAGGTACAACCAAAATGGTAATAAACATCCCGCCAGAATCTAAGGTTCGCGATTGCATACACTAACGCGATAGTAGTCGAAAGATTCAAACAGGACCTATGTCCACCTCAACCAACCTCGCGTCGCTGACCTCTTCGAGGTAAACAATGGGCTCTATGGGATGGTCTTGAAGATAACACTCTGATTGATTACTGTGGATAGGACTTCTGCCGCGACCACCTCCCAGACGATGAAGTCTATGTCCCTCCCCACCACCAACCTATCAACCCTGAAGATGAAGATGATGGTTTGCTCTGCCCCAGCACTGCTTCAGGCATCTGTAGTAACAGTACCGCAACAGTTGTTCCTGACCAGCACGCAGCCTTTGGTATCACGCGCGCACAGCAGAAGACCCGTGATCCAGCGTGGAAAGATCTGGGTTTGAGCGAATTGCTGAAACAAGGTCCAAAGGGCGTGGGGAAGGAGGCACAAAGGAAGGCGGGTAGTACTCTGCCGCGGTGATTGACTACAGTATGATATGACATGACTAGCGTTTAATATCGCGAATCTGCAATTGCAGGCGCTGAGGAGAGGGTTTCTTTGTACCATCCCAGCGCTAGTCCCCAATGCCAGACAAGAACCTGATCAACGAAAGAACAATTAAACCCCAGTTTTGTACTGGAATTATCTAAAACAACAGCCAAGTGTCATTTATATAGAGGCAATATTACTTTACAGTAGATTGAAGCAAAATAACCCCTTCTGCAGCCCAAACTAACGAGTCAGACCTTCTAACACTATATTCAACTCTTATTTCAACGCTATTATTAATTATTATTTGAGAAGCATTATATCTCTACCATGTAGAACTAGGTATCATAATAATATATATATATATATATATGGCTCAAAATATAATACTGAACCAAAAAAAACCTCTACAACTGCTTCTGCGGCTCCGGCGTATACGTGCTTTGCAGAGGTAATAGCTTGAGATAGCCTGGAGGTTGGATAGCTTCCTGGGGTGTATTAGGACTGCTCAGATAAGACTACGAGTTTGTTTCGCGTATAAGCAGCAGGTAAGGATAGTCTAAAAAGACAGCTATAGTTATACAAAGGTGCGGAAAAGAGGTGCTAAGAAAGGTGGTGGTTTTAATGCATTTTTTGCACATGCCAGATCTTCTATAGTGTGGTGATAATTGAATAACATATGCACAAGAAGCCTACAATTGATGCAAAATCACCCATTAATTCTTTCTCACGAGACTGAGAACATACCACCTTTTTTTTCTTTCCCTTTTTTCTCAACTTTGCTATTCTCAATACTGCTTCCCGGGCTGCCAACCATCAACATCTGTCACAGTGAGTGCGGTCCTTTTTACACTTCATACCAAACACCCGGCTTCACTCGGCGAGAAAATAGCGGCAATACCTTCACCCCCAACACAAACACTAGAAATGAAGCGGTGACGCGACAACAACATCCCATCCCCCAAACCAGGGCCAGCAAAGAAAACCTGGGAGAAAAAAAAAAAAAAAGATAGTATCCAACTGCTCGCTCCAAAATCCTACTCCCTAGTTCTAAACCGTTTCATACCCGAGGCTGCGCTATTATTGAGAAAAAGAACTAGCAACGTATCGTATCACAAGCCGCGTTATGAGGCTTAACATAAGTACCGCGTCCCGATTTGGAAAAAAAAAAGAGTTTATTTCTGAAATGGCAACTGTATGCTCACAGCAAGAGCTTGACCTTTTCGTCTGGCTACTTCACCCGCCGCAAGAACTACTACGTCACGGTGAGATGTTCCGCCAACGTCGATACGACCGCGGGGTTAAACTAGACAGGCGGAGTCTGCAGTAACCCAGAGTTAGTCTTGGGGAGCGCTAGTGGAACAAAGTGTCCCATATGCGGAACCGCTGGCTAAGGGTGAAAGAAGGGGGGGGTGAGATTAGGAGATGTTGGCTATCAGAAAATTGTGTATTTGACTAGTTCCAAGTATACAGCCTAATAAACATCATATTTCCCGTCAAACAGCAAGTCGTAGTACCACATATGCAAGGTAGACAGGACCAAGCGTCGGGATGCTATCCCTGATAGCCTATTTCCACGATAGTCCCGGCATCTGTTCAACAGTTAGTTTGAACCAATATTCCCCTCCAACTCCTATACCTGTGAGGTCGATGTTGTAGGGAATGGGGTAATCGAAGCGGACAGATTGAAGTCTATATTAAACCAGCTGTACCGGAGGCTTCTCACTCTCCATGTCTGGAATCCTAATTTTTAACGCTTTAATGCGTTCCGCCTGGTTGCACTTATCGGCCGCGCTGCGGAACTGAATGCGTGGAACGCCTCCGACCGCCCGGGGGCGCGCATAGCGACCCTTTTCTAGATACCCTTTATATTCGTATAATATCTACCCTACTCCGCTCATAGATCTTGTGTCCTACGGGCTTCCCCTCTTTTATATCCTCCTCGGATACGCTGGCCGGATAGACTGTCAGCTGTGCGTATGTTCCAGCCCCCTTTCTTTTCGAAAGGGTTCCAGGATTAACAACCACCACACTTTCGACGATCTAGAGATTATCCTTGTCAGTGATTTCACTTGGCTGGAACAGGCAGAGAGAAAATGGATTCGGGAAATGAGGATCACGCTTGGGGTTCACACTTTTGCGAAAGGCGCTACTGCGCTCGGAGTGATCAGCACATCAGGTCTGACACTCAGCCATTCCCCTAACTTCAGATAACTAGTATCTAGCATTGCACCTGTAGGTATGGAGCCATCCCCTCTCTTTATAAGTCGCTCCCTAGCCGTAGGAGGGAAGAGTGGGAAAAAATGCCGTTGCTCGATGAGATGTCTAGGTTGTCTTGCTAACGGATTCTTCTCTTTTGGGTCCAGAGCAACTTCCCCAATAAGTAATTCTTGGAGGACATCCTGGGTAGAGGTTCCAATCATGATCTCGTTAAACGAGGCCGTTACAGGGTTCGACAGGAAAATAGCCTGCTTTGGGAGACCTAGGTCTTTTCGAAGTGCTCTATCCTGTGGGAAGGACACATGCTTGCTGATGGCGTCACGAACCGAAGGGATAAGTATAATATTGATATTTGGGATATCTTTGGCAAGGCCCGCTAGCGGTGCGGTAATGAGGACCCGGAAGACAGTTGCAAGAGTTGCGGTATTAGGATCGATGTTTGAGTCGTTGGGAAGGTCAAAGTCACCAGATGCAACGAGAGGATGTTCTATGTCCAAGAATGGCCCAAGAAGGATGATAGTATCAGTGCAAGTGGCGGAGGCTTGGGAACAAAGTGCGCGGAGGGGTTCAAAGGAGAGATTATCATCGGCGGTGTATGGTCCTGCGGCCACAAGGATATTAAGAGGTCGTGGCTGACCCTCATCCTCGTCCATGGCATCTGGTCCACCGGAAAGGGATTTATTAAACAGCTCTAAAGATGCCGGAGGGGTAGCTGCCAGGGGAAGGAGCGGAAGACTGAGGATTTCCTTTACTGAGAAATACTCTCCCGATGCATTGACTCCACGAAGGGCAACAATCTGGCCAGAGAAAAACTGGAACGACTGAAGGGAGTCTACTTTCAGAGGAACTCGCAAGCCAGCCCCTGTCCTCCGAGATGTTTCCAAAACGAGGGAAGCAGTGTTGAGCTTCCCCTCCAGCGAATCAGAGGCTATTCGCCCAACCGCGACAACCTCGCTTGTGCTTTGGCTAGCGGGATTACCGAAGGCAGTGTCCTCGAGGGAATGGTGGGTCTGGCAGAGGGAAAGGAATTCGTCGATACGATCATCTAGTACCTCCGAGGCTTCTGAGAGGTGCATTGCCATTGGGCGATATGTAAACTTCTTGTAATCGGTATTTACTATCATTTTGACACGGGGCTCCGGCGGAGGTACAAGGGGAGGATCTGGTACGGGAAGGTGTGGGTTCAATGTTTCGATTGTTTGGCCCGCATTGGGACGATCGGCGAATGGGGTGGGCCTATAGGTTTGTTAGTGTTTGTTTAGGTCTGAGACTTTGATTCAGACGTACTGTCCAGCGCTCAGGCTATTCTCCCAGGGAGTATTGGGGGTTTTGAACTCAGCGGGCGAGCTTGCGGCCTGGCCCCGATTGCTTCTCGATGTTGTCGGTGTTTCGAATGTAGTTTTCCGCTTACCTGTGCTTCCTCCTAGGCCGCTCCTTGCTCCAGGCCGTGGGGTATTGGGCACCAGACCATCAAGCCTAATTCACTATTAGTATTTGGCATGTGTAGGGAACTCTGTCGGCATAATGCCTACATATCAAAGACGTCGCTGCTGGAAATACCCCTCGGGGTTGACCCCATGGCAACCCTCTTGTCAGCACTACGCACATGAGCCTTGGATCTTGTTTCTC
This sequence comes from Geoglossum glabrum, assembly GCA_021527465.2. NCBI lineage: Eukaryota > Fungi > Ascomycota > Geoglossomycetes > Geoglossales > Geoglossaceae > Geoglossum > Geoglossum glabrum. The sequence goes on along the minus strand of JAJDFE020000060.1, from coordinate 36,006 downwards.
TCTCCAAAGTTTCCTGGACATCCTTCTTGAATGCCCTTGCCGTCTCTAGATCCAGTCTCGTCTCCTCCGAGCCCATCTTCAGACAGTACGACTCCCATTTAAAGAAGAGCTGTTGTGGAGTTAAGGAATGCAAGCGCAGAATCGAATGGAGCTCTCCGAGGATATCCGGTGGAAGGTGGGTTAATGGAGGAAGTGCAAAACAAGCATGGAGTTCCTCTGTTATCGGCGGGTCGTCTTCCATTTCTGCTATTCTGGATGGCGACGGTGAATAGGAATTCCAGAGCCGATGATGGTTTGATGGTCGTGGGGAAGACGCGACCGAGGACGCGATCGCTCAATCAAAAGCGGTAGTGTCAGCACGTGACAGCGCGCTTGCGCGCAGCGGCAATCCACCCCCAACGCGCCGTCGGCCGCGCCCACTGTACATGTACATGCCCTGAGTGTCAGAATGCAATTTAATATGTATATTAATATATTGATTCATGGAGTGGTAATATCTTGGTCGAGCAGCGCACTTGGAGGTACGGTGCGTTGGGGGGTGAATCACGTTAAGAAGTATCATCTGATTCCACATCTCTCATATCTCCCTCAAATAGGCCGAGATCCAAAGAGTATTGAGCACTAGGTCTGTACATCAATACTACTATTAGTCGAAGGAGAGCAGAAGAAAAAGTTTATGATAAATTGGAAACCAAAAGCAAGAGGAAAGATAATAAAAAAAATATGAATTATATGAATTTGGAAAGTAGAATAAGCCCAATTAGTATGCGAGTTGGGTGGGTGGAACAATTATTTAAAGCGGAATAAAATCATCAGCTCACGTGACTGCTCGTATTGAGCTCTCGCCCAAACCCTCAGCTTCCGCTTGCCTGCAATATAGAGCATTGCTTGACCGCCGAATAGATTGTACGCTTTTTACGCCTACTAATCAGTCAGAAAGGCAAATACAAGATAAAAGCTTCTCGACATGTCTAGTTCAGCTGATCCAGATGTGGCTGATGCTGCCGCTGCCCGGAACGTTAACACCGAGAAAGTTGAGGTTCTGTCTTCACAGGCTAACAACAAGCCGTCTGTACCACCGGCGGCCGGAAATGAGGAAGCAGGAGCAGAAGCAGCAGCAGTGGCAGTAACAGCTGAGGGCTCTGCACCTCCGACTACAGCAGCTACCGCTGGTCCAGTCCCCGACGCGCCGCGAGTAGTTGCTGTCGAACAGGAACCCAAAACACCAGTGAAGACGCCCTTCACAGCACCACTTCCCGTCTCTCAGCCTGGTGAGTGTGCCCCACTCACAGCCGATCAGGATACAAAATATGCATCTGTCCTAGCTGCTGTTTCTGCCTGGACTGCTGTGCCTACATCTTCCGCAAAAAATGCTCCCACTGCTCCTATTACTGACGAAGAACGACTCTTTTTGACCCGCGAGTGTCTTCTCCGGTACCTTCGCGCCTCCAAATGGAACGTCGCCGATGCTCAAAAACGGTTGCTCGGGACACTAACGTGGCGTCGAGAGTATGGTGTCTTAGAACATACCCCGGAGTACATCGGGGTCGAGAACGAGACGGGAAAGCAAGTGATTTTGGGGTACGATAATGCATCTAGGCCATGTCTGTATCTCCTTCCTCAAAAACAGAATACGCCGCGTACCGATAGGCAGGTCCAACATCTCGTGTTCATGTTGGAGCGGATGATCGACCTCATGGTTCCAGGCCAAGAGACTTTGAGCCTGTTAGTCAATTTTAAGGATAGCGGGTCATCGGCTCCAAACGTCGGTCAAGGAAGACACGTGTTGAATATCCTGCAAAATCATTATCCAGAAAGGCTAGGTAGAGCGTTTGTTATCAATGGTGAGTTTCGAAACCACGCCCCCGAACACCCAATTTTAAAGTACCTGCTCTAATATAATACCGCGACAGTCCCTTGGGCGGTTTGGGGATTCTTCAAGCTCATCACGCCCTTTATCGATCCTCTCACCCGTAATAAGATGAAGTTCAATGAGGATCTGAGACAGCATGTCCCTCCCAAGCAACTCACGTCAGGCTTTGGCGGCGATGTCGACTTTGAGTACGACCACGCTATTTACTGGCCTGCGCTGGTCAAGCTAGCAGAAACTAGGCGAGCCGAGTATAGGGATCGCTGGGTCAAGGGTGGAAAGAGAATTGGAGAATATGAGGGATACCTAAGGGGTCGAGGCGACAAGAACTTGAGCGAAGTGGAGGGAGCCCGACAGGCAGCTCCCTTGCCTGACAGTAGCGAAAAGATCCCAGAAGTCGTTCCGGTTAGAGAGGCAGTGATGAAAGTTTCGGCGGAGTAATGTGCGCAGCCACGGAATGGGGAAAGGATGAGGAAAGGATGGGGAAAGGATAGAGTGTAATAACTAGAGCGTGTGTATGTTGTAGCAAGACCGATAAAGTCCCACTCCTCTCTACCAATTTTTTATTTTTTATTTTTTATTTTTTTTCCTTCTGCATATTTTTGCTTCTTGACCATTGACACGTACACACACACACACTCTCTCTCTCTCTCTCTCTCTCTCTTTGCTCTTCGCATAAGTTGGACTCTCTTTCACACAAGTTTAGATTATTTCTTTTTTTGGGGGAGGGGTGCCCGCCGATTTGGGAAGGGATAGATAGATGGATAGATTTTTGATCTAGAATAAGATTTTGGAAAAAATAAAAAAAAAAAAAAAAAAAATAGATTTAAATTTTTTTTTCCTTTTTTTTTTTATTTTTTTTATTTTTTTTATTTTTTTTAAATTTTTTTTCTTTTCTGGAGAAGAGAAGAGAAGAGAAGAGAAGAGGAGAGGAGAGAAAAGAAAAAAAATAAAAATAAAAATAAAAATAAAAATAAAAATAAAAAAAAAAAAGGGAGGAAGGAAGAAGGGAAGGAAGAAAGGAAGGAAGGAAGGAAGGAAAGGGGAGGAGGGAGGAAAATAGTTATCAGAAATAATAATAATAAAAAAAAAATAATATAATTTGTTCTGAAGAGGAGGGGGGAGTTGGCCCCGCCTGTGTCCACCCACTAACTACTATAGTTCTTTGTTCTCTCTAGTGAGTAAGGAAATATCTTTATGACATGTCGGAATAAAAAAAAGACTCTGGTTTGAGTCGAGCTGGTGGGGGGGGGGGTTTGTTTTCCCCCGTCTCTTTCTTTCTTTCTCTCTCTCCATCGCCCCCCCCCCCCCCCCCCCCCCCCTTTACACTCGAACCGTGTCTCTCTCTCTCTCGTGTGGGTCGACATGACCTTTCGTTCATTGTTGCGGGGGGTATCAAATCCGACCGCTGTTGTTTATAAAAAAAAAATTGGGAAGAAAAAAGGAAAGAGAACTAAAAGAAAAAAAAAAACACAAAAAAAAAAACTCCGTTTCAGTCTCGTGTCCTGTCCCGTAACTCCCGTGTGCGATATCTAGATATCTCGTGCTACCAGGCGTCCTTCCAAACAACATCATCCTCAACCAACACGGCGTTGCCCCGGTACTCTAGCGAGCTCGCGTTGACCGAGCATAGAAACCGGCTGATGGAACTGAAGACCCGTTTTATTGGTGGAATGGGGTTGAGTCGCGAGGCGGTGGATCGGGAGGAGCTGCTGGTTTCGGCGGAGATGTGCCGTTGTCGTTTGGTCTTGAAGTCGATGTTGATTGCCATTTTTTTTTTGGGCGGAGGAGGTGGAGGAGGAGGTGGAGGAGATGGAGGAAGAAGAGGAGGAGGAGGAGGGTGCAGAGGTGCGCGCTATTGTGGTTTGGGGTGTCAGCTATCTGGTGTGGAGAGTGTTTGGATGGGAATGGGGTGCTTAGCTACCTCGCAGGATTATAAAACCGGCCTTGAAGCCTTTGTTTCCCAAAAAGCTATTGATGTATGTATGTATGTGTGTATGTGTGTGTATAGACGGGAGAGCGACTGAGACGGGTATTGGGTTGGGTTTAGGTTTCGCCGAGTTTCGATTGGAACAGAGAACAAGAAACCGTGTTTAAAAAAAAAAAAAAAAAACGTGGGTATATGTGTATATTATGTTCCTTTTTTCTGGCACTGAAAGGTTTCTTTTCGTCTTTCTCTTGGAACGATTTTTTGCTTCGATTATGAATGATGGAAGGAAAAGAAAAAAGAATCCCAATTATGAGGTCTGGGAAGGGGGAGAGGGGAGGGGGGTTTATATCAATTGCGAGATACTAAATTAGAACGCCCCGAAAAGCAAGCCACCAAAAAGGAAAAAAAAAAAAAGGAAAGGACAAAAAAGTCCCAGTTTGGTTTGCGGCGGGAACGTTTAAAATCGCCTAGCCCTTGGACCGTGCGGGGCACATGCACAGCGCGCACATACACACATGCCGCTGGGGTGGTGGAGACATCTCCCGATTTAGCAGTGGAGGAGTGCAGTAGTGGGTGTGTGGTGCAGTAGTGGGTGGGTGGATGCGGTGGTGGTAGTGGTGGTGGTAGTAGTGGTGGTGGTAGTAGTGGTGGTGGTAGTAGTGGTGGTAAGTGGTGTTGTTGTTGTTGTGGCTGCCGGCTGGGCGTTCGTCCAGCGGGATAAGGGGGGGGGTGGGAAGGGTTTGGGGCGGCGTGGTGGCGCGTAGGGTCGACCTATGGGAGCGAGCGAGGCCGCAAAGAGAGAGAGAGAGAGAGAGATTCACGCGCGCACAAACACACACACACACACGCGCATCCCAGACATATCGTACATATCATACAGATGGACAGATTTGCACACACAACCCACACAGTGCAGAATGTGACTACTACTACTAGCGGCGGCAGCAGCAGTGGAGACGGATGAATCATAGCTGAGCCGCACCACGAACATTTTTCCCTTTCTTTTCTTTTCTCTCCGCGAATATAGCCCTCCCGTTCTGCGCATGAGGCGAAGAGAAAAAGAGAGAAAGAAAAAAAAAAAAAAAAAGGAAAAGATTGGGGCCGAGGCCGCGGGGGAGGGGGGGAGGGCTACGAGAGTGAGTGAGTGTGGTACTTGGACGCGGTGGTGGTGGTGGTGGTGGTGGTGGTGGTGGTGGGGGCGCGGGGGAGGTACTTACATTCATACAAGTACATACAACAAGTACATGTACATACATACATACATATATATCGCGTGTAACTACCGGGAAACGGGGGCGGAAACGGAAACAAAATATCTACGCGTGTCTGTGTGTGTGTGTGTGTGTGTGTGTGTCTGTGTGTGTCTGTGTGTGTGTGTCTATGTATCTATGCGTGTATCTATGCGTGTATCTTTTGCGTGTATCTTTTGCATGTATCTTTGCATGTATCTTTGCATGTATCTATGTGTTGTATGTATATCACAAAAGAAACAAAGAAAACCACCAAACAAACCAAATCCCGGGTTTATTTTATTTTATTTTTGTTTCTTTTTCTTCCTTTCAGCAGCAACAGCAGCAGCAGCAGCAGCAGCAATAGCAGCAGCCTCTCTTTCTCTCTCTCTCTCTCTCTCTATTGGGGGGATTGATTTGATTCAATTTTTGATTTGATTTGATTTGCTCAGAGGAGGGAGCTGGCGTAGCGCCCGCGTACATGGCTTGGCGCTCAACCACAGCGCTAACTACAAGATAATCTCGTGGGGCGAGTCGCGCGCGCTCTCTCTTTCTCTCTCTCTCGCGAATCTCTCTCTGTCCAATTAAACAAAAAGCGGGTCTGGGAGATGGGTCATTTTCTCGGAGATATTGCCCGTATCGATGCGTTGTGGGTGTGTTGCTTTTCTGCAATTTTTTTTTAATTTTTTTATTCTTTTTTCTTTCTCCCGCCGGGAGGCTACTTTTTGGCCCCCTTCTGCTGCTGTTGCTTGTTGTTGCTGCTGCTGCTGCTGCTGCTGCTGCTGGCCACTACCTGGGAGATAAAATCATTTTGCTCGCCGCATGGTCGCGTTCTACCCCACCCATCCCCGACGTGTAATATCCATCGTTCATGTAGAAAAGTGGGCATGCGGGAGATTTGAACACGCACCTTGACACCGAAACGGCTGAAAAAAGCTGACTCACAACACCTCGACTTTGTAAACCCTGTTCCGCGGGCTTTGAGACTGCGACCCGTCAGTGTGCTGTGCCTCACTGGAGCGGCGAGGCCTCTTGTCTGAGAATTCCCCCCACCTTCTTTCTACTCTACTCTGCACTCTCTACTGCGTAAAAGCGGGGGGGCAGAGAGAAACGGTTTATTGGTCAGCGGGTTTTAGGGCTTCGGGAGGCCCTGTATCTCCCGGAGATCATGGTACGTGGAAAGAAGAAGAAGATGACGAAGAGGAAGAAGCAGGCGGCATCTGAAACCCAAGCCAACAACGGGACATGTGCTTCGTGCCATCGAGAGGCGTCCTCTACCTAGTCACCCCCGGGGCTTCTCCCCTCAAGCTCGCCGATCTCTGGCTCACTGACCGCTGCGACTCACACAGGTCCGGGGCGGAAAGCGTCAACAGCCTGCCAGTAGCAGCAGCAGCTCCAGACGGGACCCTCCAGCAGCGACGGCCAGTGCCAAGCGCGCTTCTCGACTCGCTCGCGAAAACGGTGTCTCTGGGGCAGAGGAGACGGACATTAGGGAGGCGTTTCGCTTGTTCGCCGTGCGAGATGAGGCTTTTGCGCGAGGCAGAGAAGATGTCATTCCTGTTGGCGATGTGCGGAGGGCATTAATGTGCGTTGTACGCACGCGCTCAGCGCGAGCTTTCTTCTTTTTTTTCCTAAATTTAATCCCGTGTCGTATTCTCTGCTTCTATTTTCATTAGCAACGAAACCTTTTTTTTATTTTTGTTTTCATGTGCTTCTCTTGGCCTCTTGGGGGATTAGAGGGGGTTCGCGAGCGAGTAGTGAAACACCGACTGGCGAACGAGAGCGACATGCTAACCTCCAACCTCACCACAACCCACACAGAGCGCTCTCACTCCCGCCGTCCTCTTCGAATGAGTTCCGCAACATCACAGCCTCGATTGACCCTACAGGGACAGGGTTGGTAGACTACCCATCCTTCCTGGCCGTCTGCGCGCTCAAGCTCCGCGCTCGAACCCCGAGGGCCGTCGAGGAGGCAATCGACGCTGCATTCCGCTTGTTTACCAACGGCCACGACGACAACAACAACAACAACAACAACAACAACAACAACAACGGCGACGATGACGGCCGCATCACCATTGCCCATCTCCGCCGTGTAGCGAGGGAGCTGAAGGAGGACGTGAGCGACGAAGTCCTGAGAGACATGATCCTCGAGGCGAACGGGGGATCCAGTGTTGCAAGAGGCGTAAAGAGAGACGAGTTTGAAGCCGTTATGAGGAGGGCCGGTGCTTTCTAGATGCTACCACCCATCTATCATTCTGACTTTCTTTCACCGAACGAACTGGGGGGGTTTTCCAACATGGCGTTCGGCGGCGAGGAGGGGAATGGTCTTCCTATTTATGCCTTTTGTTTGCACCTCCCTCACAGCGCGACTTTCACGAGCGGATTTCATGCGAAGGGATATGAAACTGCCAAAAAAAGAGAAACCACTCCATATGACAGGGTGGATATGTATTTTGAGCTATACCGGGGGACGTGTTTTGTGTATATACCCGTTTTCGCTCCGTCATGCCTTGCGAGTGGATGGGTGGCTGCGCAAAAAATTGTGAAACCATCTTCGTTTTTCAATCTTCTGTAAGACAACCCTTTTGAGAAATTACATTGGTTCCCCCTTGACTTCTACAACTGTTTCTGCTTTGAAGACGAAACAATGAGAGAGAGAGAGAGAGAGAGAGAGAGAAAGAGAGAGGTCGTCATGGTTTTTTTATAGGGAAACCTGCTGTACGGTTGCCGCAAGCAAGTCAGGAAAGCCTGGCTGCCTCACAGCTCATGGGCTGAGGACCCCAAACTCTAGTCTGAGCTGCGTTCGCCGAGCACACGGAAGCCCTGGCTCAAAGAGGGACTTCTACCATACTCAGGACCTCGTCGATAATCTCATCTGGAGTGATTCCCTCTAACATGGCGACGATAGTGTTGTAATCACTGCCCCACTGCATGCTCCTCTCGGTTTCGGGGGTTGCAACAAGTATCCTATGCGGGTACACCTTCCTTGCAGCTAAGGCTACTAAGGATGGGGTTACATAGGTGAGTGAGTGAAGTGGTGCCAAACACCTATTGTGTCAGCAAGGATGGCTGAATACAAATGAAAACCAGGCATGATAACATACTGGACTAAGGTGTCGAAATGCCGGGTCGCCTGAGCTGATACTCCTCCAGCCACAGCCCGATGGAGTCTGAGAAACGTAACGATATGTTGAACGTAGCTTTTGACTTCGGTACTATAGGCAACTTTTTGACTTAGTGATGCGATGTGGTCGATATCCTACGTTGTGCCTACGGTCAGGGTCTGCTGATAGAGAGTTTCGGAATTGTCTCGACAGACCTGCATAGATATTAGAGATTCACGGTTCTGTTCTCCGGGCTCTCCCACCGGATTTCTCCTTACGACCGATGAGATTGACTCGTCGTCGCCGCTGGCAATCCCATTAGCTTCATCAAGGTTAGGAAACCCGTCGGAGGAGGAATGATAGTGTGAAATGAAAAAGTGATCGCTCTGTTTGCCCGTTAGTCGTGATGCGGATATCTCTGTGGCTAATATACTTACTAGGTGAGTTACAAGCGTTGAATCTAGTTCACCATCGGATAACAAAGCAATTAGCAGAAAGCGTTTCGGTGCGACGTGAACCGCTGTCCGAGTAAAGAAGCGTTTTTTCCTCATGAGCTATGATCTCCCCACATCAGCACGGCGGGCAGTACATCGAGGGCAAGGCCCATCTACCTCAAGCGCCTGAATCTGGACCTGAGCGCAGGCTAGGTTCAAGTCCTTTGCGATAATAATATTGCCAATCTTGCGGTTATCCGTAAACTCTTCCGCTTGTACACGAGATGATGATTGAAGCTGGGGGCCTGCTGGCCTCGATGAGAAATACGAATCATGACCCTTTGAAGTCTCGTCAGAAAAAAACCACTAGACTATTAGGCGACTAGAAAAAAATAAAAAATAAAAAACCTCTTGTGTTCCTCGCGAACTTGGTCGGGCAGTAGTAGTAGTAGTGTATGCCGGATTTGGTTCCTCGATGAGTATGGCATCCCCAAAATCGTCTAGCGTAGTGCTTTGGGAACATGTTAAGACGGCGTGGGATAACCCAAAGATTTTAGAAGCAGCCTGGTAAATTGTCAGTGTTGCTGTAACTGTTCAAATAGTGTGCGGAATCGTACGAGCTGTAACTCTTGCACCAGAGCTTCGGCGGTTTCCTCTTCAGTCTTTATAATGCAGTGTTGGTTTGCAACTAGGCATAATAAAGCTGCTAGTTCCAAATCACTGAGGGAATGCACCTTCTCGAGAAGGGACTGAGCCTCCATATCACACTACATGTACCATGTTGGTGCTCTCTGGAACTTCGATGGCGGGGGCAGAACACAATAGGCGCGATTGTGAAGTGCATGATCATAGCTATCCATTTGCGGCTAGCGCATCATTTCGCGGGTTGGTTCATCACCACCTCTTTAGAACCGTCTTAATCTACAAAGCTTTCAGAACTGTCTAGACGGAACCCCACTCTACCGATCGGGGGATAATGTCGAATCCTACGGCAGATTGGGAGAAAGTTGGAGATCGCTTCTACCGCAAAATCCAGCTCTACACCGCCGTCTTCGATCAGGATCTTGAGCTCGATAATTACATTGTAGCGGGAGCTCCGTATGGCGGTGCGCTAGGTATGTTGGCTTGGGTAGTGCGTGACGGCCTGGTAGTTCTAACGCTTTCCAGCACTCCACCGCAATGAAGATAAGCTCCATGCTTATAGAGGTACTCAAGCGGCAAAATCTAGCATCGACATTTACAGTTACGCCGGAAAACTTATACGCCGAATTAATGTATGGGATCCAAACCCCCCGAAGAGGGTATCGCTACTCTATATCTGACGGATTAATATGTTTCTTCTAGTGGGATAAGGGATCTATTAGAGGGCTTGGGTGGTCTGAGGATGAGAAACTGCTCGTGGTCACTGAGGACGGGACTGTCCGCTGCTACTATGACTTTCAAGGGGATTTTACTCAATTTTCGCTCGGTCATGTACGCATACCTTAGCGCACTCCCAAAGCGTTATTCTCACCGGTGTTTTTAGGGCGCAGAGGATTTTGGCGTGAAGGCTTGCCGATTTTGGTCAACAGGTTTTGTTGCCCTGCTCTCAAACAACCGTCTCATATCCGTTTCCCGGTACGATGAACCCCGGCCGAAGCTGTTGGCGCAGCCTCCTATGGAGATAGTATACTCTTGGACACTGATTCCCCCGGCATATACTCTCTCTCGCTCCGTGGAAGTGTTGCTTGCGACTGGACAGACTATCCACGTTGTTGATTCGTCCGATTCTGAGGATCGTATGCTCCAAAACGGGCCGTTTACACATATAAGCGTATCGCCGAACGGCAGATTTGTTGCGCTTTATACCGAAGACAAAAAGCTTTGGGTCATTAGCAGTGACTTTCAGAAGAAACTCAGCGAGTACGATTCAAGATCACGGAGTATCCCGAAAGATGTGCAATGGTGTGGAAATAACTCTGTTGTGTTGGCGTGGGAAGATGAGATTCATATGGTTGGGCCGAATGGGGCGGCGTCGAAGTATGCGATCCTTCCAACTCTCTCTGGGAGATGCCGCTAACTCAGGATATACAATAGGTATTTTTACGACAGTCGTGTCCATCTAGTAGCAGACATCGATGGGGTCCGGCTAATTACAAATGATGTCTGCGAGTTCTTGCAGAAGGTTCCTGGTAGGAGCCAGGAACGCCCTTTGATTTGCCCGCGCTAATGTTTCCCTAGATGTGACTGAGGAAATATTTAAACTCGGTTCCACATCTCCGGCTTCTGTCCTACTGGACGCTGTAGACCAGCTAGAAAAGAAGTCACCGAAGGCGGATGACAATATCCAATTGATACGGCCCAACCTCGTCGAAGCGGTTGATACATGTGTCAAAGCTGCTGGCCATGAGTTTAACATCCATTGGCAGAAGCAGCTACTTAAGGCGGCTTCGTTTGGGAAGTCTGTACTGGATTTATATAATAGCGATGATTTCGTGGAAATGTGTGAGACTTTAAGGGTCCTAAATGCCACGAGATTTTACGAAATAGGACTACCAGTATCATACGACCAATTCATCCGCTTGACGCCCGAAAAGCTAGTCCAACGCTTGGTCAATCGCCATGAATATTTATTGGCTTTGAGGATATCCGAGTATCTGCGACTACCAACAGATAGGATATACATACATTGGGCATGTCAAAAAGTCCGAGTATCCGTTGATGACGAAGAAACAATATGTCGTTTAATTGTTCAGAAGCTTACTGGAAAGCGCGGCATTTCCTTTGAGGAGATTGCCCGAGCCGCCCATGATGAAGGGCGTGGACGATTAGCAACACAGCTCCTTAACTATGAACCACGGGCGGGCAGACAAGTCCCTCTTCTTCTGAGTATGGAGGAAGACGAGATAGCTCTGGATAGAGCTATTGAGAGCGGAGACACAGATCTGGTTTTCTTCGTCCTCCTTCACCTCAAGAAGAAACTACCGCTGGCTAGTTTCTTTCGGGTCATAAACAACCGACCAGTCGCAACGGCGTTGGTCGAGTCATCAGCAAGAGAGCAGGATCGCGAGCTACTCAAGGATCTATATTACCAGGACGATCGGCGAGTCGATGGGGCAAACGTTATCATTGGGGAAAGCTTGCGACAAAAGGACGCGTTATCCAAGATAGATAAGCTTAAGCTAGCAGCGAAGCTGCTTCAAGACTCGAAAGAGAGCATGCTGGAGGTCAAATCATTAGAGGAGAATATGAGACTCCTTCGAACGCAAGAAGCACTTGATAAGGACCTGAACGAATTATTCTCTGGTCTGTCGGTAAACGAAACTATATTCAAACTTACGAGATTAGGGAACTGGGCCAAAGCAAAGAAAATCCAGTCAGATTTCAAGGTTTCCGAGAAAACAGTTTGGTGGTTGAGGCTAAGAGCCCTAGTCGTTAGAAGGGACTGGGTGGAAATTGAAGAGTTGGCCAAGCAGAGGAAGTCGCCCATTGGTTGGGAGGTGAGAGTGCCTTTCTATTCCCATTACTTTTTACTATAAGTTGTCCATAACATCTTCCGATAGCCGTTCTTCAACGAGGTCCTCTCAGCAGGCAATACGAAAGGTGCTTCGATCTTCATTCCAAAGTGCACACATCTACCGGTCACCGATCGCATTGAGATGTGGGTTAAATGTGGGCTCCTTGTTAAGGCGGGAGAAGAAGCATTTCGAGCCAAGGATGTTAATAGCCTTGAGGTTCTGAAGTCTAAAGCTACTGGCTCAGCTGTGAATGAGATAGAGAGGATGATAGCTCTGTTGCGACCTAGATAGAGAGAAATAAAGCAATTCGCCGTTGGTGCCAAGCAACCGTGGTGAGGCTCTGCGGCGGCGTTGGTCCGCAGAGCTTTAGGCTCCAAGCACGTCGTCAGCATTTCTAGAATGCTCCTCTCTCACGTCAATACCATGCCACCTCTCCGATTGATACCTGTAATCCTCTCAATTCCAACAAACACTTTTCCCTAAACAGTCGTTGCAGCTTTGTTGTGAAATTCCCGAGGGCATTGGAATCTCAGCATGGACGTCCAACTTTACGTCTACGACTTATCAAGGGTAAACTGGATTCGGATTTACATATGGCCTTTACTGACTTGATCTCCTAGGGACTCGCCAGGCAAGTACGTCAGGAAAATGTCCCCACCGGTGACTGAACGACTAAGGCGTTCTATTAACAACGCACCTGCACTAGATGTCTGCGGCTCTTCTTGGAACACATATAGATGCTGTGTATCACACGAGTATAGTCTTCGATGGGCTGGAGTACCTGTATGGGCGAGGCATCCAAACCTGTATTCCAGGGTCTAGTCATCATGGTTAGCGTCTCGGGGTCACTCGGCAGAAGGAGCATTTTCTCACATACCATAGGCCAACCAATGGAAGTAGTCACACTGGGGAAAACCTCCTTACCCAAAGATATCATTTGGGAGTACTTGGAATCGCTTAAAGAGATATACGCAGCTGAGGTAGATGAGCCGTATCCGGATTGAGTGCCCAGGTTCTGATTACATTCGGCTTTAGACCTACGATCTCTTCCTACACAACTGCAACAACTTCACGAATGACTTCTCTATGTTCTTGGTTGGGCGTGGAATTCCAGGGCATATCACATCCCTCCCACAGACTTTCCTCAACTCGCCGCTTGGTGCGCTTCTCAAACCGACACTTGAGAGTGCTATGAGACCGATCACCCAAGCATCTTTAGCACCTCCAGCTGTATCTCGCGCTCCTCAAGCTAAGGGTAGTGCTACAACGAGCGCCTCTGCGGTCACAGCCGAACTATCCAGTAGTGCTACTCATACCGGCTCCGTCCATATCGCATCTAGCCTCCGCGAGCTCGATACCCTTCTATCCTCTGCATCTAGATCTTGTGCAGTTGTTTTCTTTACATCTTCTACATGCCCTCCCTGCAAATTACTTTATCCAGCATATGACCAACTTTCTGCGGAAGCAGGAATTAAATCCGTCTTTATCAAAGTCGATATCGGTAGAGCGTATGATGCAGCTGCGAAATACAACATTAAAGTAACGCCAACATTTATCACGTTCTTGAAGGGAGAAAAAGAAAATGAGTGGCAGGGAGCCAATGAAGGGCAGTTGAGAGGCAATGTCCAGATATTGCTGCAGATGGCATGGCCTCCTCACCCTCACTCGAAATTGAACCTTCCGGCACTATTAGGGTCTAACCTACGACCTGTTACGTATTCGAAGCTTCCGCCCCTTGATAGGCTCATTGCCAAGATGGGAGACGCAGGCAAGAACGGCTCTGTTGCAGCAGTGAAGGAGTTCGTTGCAGTTCGAAACAATCAAGGTGGAATAGAGGCAATGCTGCCCGACATGGGGGCTTTTAGTTTGTTCCTCCGTGAGGCAACTAAGACTCTCTCCCGTGATGCGATATTTACCGTTGTCGACCTTTTCCGGGTCGCCCTTGTTGATCCACGGTTTAGCGGCTACTATGCTGAGGAAAAAGACCACAACACCGTTGTGACCTTGATACAACATGTTCTATCGATGGACGACTGTCCATACTCTTTGAGGCTTGTGACAATCCATGCGTGCTGTAACCTCTTTACCTCTCCGCTATACCCGGAACACATCACCACTAGCCAGATCTTGACCGCGCCGATAGTGGAGCTTACTACAACCTCACTCCTCGACGCTAAACACAGGAATACCCGTGTGGCTGCAGCATCTTTGGCTTTTAATATTTCTGCTTATATCCATAAGCAGCGCGTTGATGCTCAACGTGAATTGCTTACGGTAGATGACCAAGTAGCGCTTGTGGCTTCGTTACTAGAAGCTATAAGCAACGAGAGCGAGTCTGCTGAAGCTCTTAAGGGGCTTTTACTAGCTCTCGGCTTCCTTGTTTATGCTACACCTCAAGATGGGGAACTGGTAGACCTGTTGAGATCAATGGATGCCTCGGGGACTGTGAAGAATAAGGGAGAGAAGTTCAAGGATGAGCCTCTGGTGAAAGAACTTAGTGAGGAGCTATTGGGGAGGGGTTTGGATTGATTTGACGGGAGTCGGGTAGGATAGCGGTCATCTTGGGAAGGCCTTGCCGCGAAGCAGCAATACACTTGAAACCAAAGTGTATGGCTGCATCTCTGGTTCTGTATCAAACCCTAGTAAACCGCACCCACTGTGAGGGAAAGGTCGGTATGATGTCCATTCCTACTTATTCTGTCCATTGTCGCTTTACAATGAATTTCTAACGCGACTTGGAAGGAGGTAGACTTCCCGATGTCCGCATGAAGCAACTATATATAGTTATAGAAACTTAATAAAACGTCAGATCTCAGAACAATCACGTGGGACTTTTTTCCCACCCGGCTACCTTTCTTCAAAGAGCACGATCCGGGAGTCGTTGTGATGCGTAATTTATGAAATGGAGGTAGACGAACGTCTTATCAGGCGATCTCTTGGGGCTGGGATAGAGAGAGGTTTACCGTCTTCAACCTACCATGCTATCACTAAAGAACTATGCCGTTAACTATCTGAGATGGTTGAGTAGTACCTCGATGAAGAGAAAACCTTATTGAAGTCGGCCCAAGCTTATGGCATCTTGAAGTTTAATAGCGATGTTATGCAGCGACTATGACGCTATTCAGGGCAGCATTTTTTTTATTTTTTATTTTTTATTTTTGCAATAAAAACAATCCCACACCTTAGAATCAAGACTTCTCAACCAATTTTTTCCCCCCGCCACCGTCTCTTCCTGGCAAGGGTGCAAAAATACAAAAAAGCATTAGCCGTGCTGTCTCGTATACTCGTATAGAACAACAGCCGCAGCTGTCTGCACATTCATGCTCCTCGTCTGGCCTTTCTGCGGGATCTCCACGCACACGTCCATCTCCGACAGTAGTAGCGCGGGGATACCCTCCCTCTCGCTCCCCAGCAGCAACACGGTCTTCCGCGGAAACCGCCAATCGGTCTGCCCCAGCGCCACGCTGCGGTTGGTCTGCTCGATGCCGACAATGGTGTATCCCTCGAGCCTTCTCTCGCGGAGGAATTGCGGGATGTCGGGCGCTGCGAGTTCCTCGATGGGGAGCCAGACGTCGGAGGATACAGAGACGGAGGTGAATTGCTGCGTTTTGAGTACGGCTAGGTTGTTGATGTGGAGGGATTTTGCGCCGAAGATCTCGCTGACCCGGGAGAGCCCGCCGATGTTGAAGTAGTTGTCGATGAGTGTTGCGATTATGATCACTTCGTGCGGTCTGCCCTGGGTGTGGCCGTGTAGGGTGGTGTCTAGTAGCAATTCTTGGGGCTGCCATGTTACAGCCTTGGTCTGGAGAGGGACTTCGCTATGCCGCTGTGGTTGTTTGCTTGACTGACTTGATTTCTCTGCTGTAACATCTAAGTCCGTCTTATTGCCAAGGGAAACCCGCGGATTCGGTATCTCTGTGCCAATAGCATCGAGCCCCACTGCGATGAAGTCATCTGCACTGACTAACCTCACGTCTGAGGGGTTCATATTCAAGTATTCTCCTTGAAAGATACCCCTGAGGTTGTAATTTTCCACAGGGTCGAAGTGGCTAACCCTCATGGTATTGGGGTTTTCCTTAGTGGAGGCGGTATACGCCCGGAGCTGCTGCATTATCGGGTCGTCGGTAATTGAAAAATAACCCCTACTCAGGTTGGATCAGAACAGGGCGTAGGTTACAATGTAGGTGACGTGGAATAATGTACCGTCTTCCGGCGCTCGCCCATATACCTAATATCGTCCTCTATTACATATAAGCCTTAGTACTATTATTGTCGTTCAGACAATTACCTACTTGTGCTTCATGGCGCAATAAAACTTTTGGGCTTGTTGCCATTGGCACGACGAGCGCTGTCAACTACTCTCTCACCGTCGGTAAGTTGGAAACACACAAACTAGAAGGGGGCTTTTGCACCTCAAGATGGAATTCTTCACGAGAGGATTCCTGGACATGAAGTGCAGTCATCAGCGCTACCCTTAGCAAAGAGGCGAGATATTTAGGGTTCGAATGATCCGTAGTTGATAGATCCCTGCGAAATGTGAGAAAATGCTTAGGCCGAAGGGGGGAGTAGCATATGTCGAACAAACCTTAGGAGTTTTGAGCGGATCTCGGGGGCCTGCAATACTACTAGAGACGCTATCCACTAGGTTTGAGTCTGGCGTATTAGATTCAGGGACGTTCAGATCGAACTGCAAGTAGTAATAATCACTGAGAGAGATTTTTCCCCCTTTCACTCACTCACCTCAAGCAAGAATCTATACTTAGGGTTCGGCTCTTTCGACAGTATTCGCAAGAACTTATCAAGATACTCATCGCACACTTCTGCCTCTGTAAATTGCTGCTTGACTAGGATTAACATGGCCTGGAGTTGGGATGTCTATCGGTGGTGTTAGATCGCCGTCGCAGCTGATATATGTTGCGAAAGGGTTGCCTCACCCGCTTCCATTTGCTGACAATCGGGACAAACTCCTTTTGGGATATCCAAGGATCTAGGATGCGGTCAAGGATTCGTCGTCCGAATATGGATTGGTTTCCTGTGGAGCCTAGACGACTTAAAAGGTCGAATATGCTCGCGAACCCAAGCCCGTCTTTCTCTTCATAGTACCTCTCGTAATTTAAGCTAGAACGTGAGCACATTTCCTGAAGCCAAACCACACCGGGGGCTCTCACCTAGGATTTTCAGTTTCCAGTATCATTGCTGTAGCGACTTCTAACTGGAACTCTAGGTGCGGTATAGGGGGCTTGTTTATAATGTCGAAGACGACATCCTGGAGTGGCTCCCACGAACAGAATTTCTCTGGGCAGCGCCAGAAACACCGCCTGATGGACTTGGAAATCGCCGGGAAGAGATATGGCTTCCCTGCTGCCATTTCTACTAACGAACGTAGGGTCTGGGAGAGAGTAAGTAGGTACTTGTCTATTGGCCGTGATGGACTCGGGGTAAGTACCCTAGATATGAGAACTGACAAGGACTCATTCTCCATACAGAGAGATATAATTCCGGAATGGAGAACGACCGATGGAAGGTTTATCAAGACGTCTTTTGGATAGCCTAGGAAGTCGGTGGTTATCACCAAATGTTCAACCAATGCCTCAGCCGTTGGGGCTGATAATGAGCTTGAGTTGTCGATATCGATAATATACTTCAGGCAATGGAGAAGGGACCGTAATGCCTTCTCTTGCATATATCTTGAGGAGGTAATGTCTAAAAGAGATTCCGATAGAGAGTGAATACTAAGAAGCACCCCTTTAGCATGTTGGACTTCAAGAATCGATTGTAAAAGCGAGAGCCCTGACGCTAGAGTAGCATCCCGGACCTGAAGTTTCTCCCTGCTACGTTTTGTTAGCCCACGCTCAGTGTGCTATTTTAAACACCTTGACTTTAAGCCACCCACTTTGTATTCTGGTTTGTGTCAAGGTCAAGGTCTTGCATATTTCGAAAATATTCAAAGATCCAGCCGATCGTGAGTTTTTGAATTGGTGTCTCTGACAGTCGGAGCTTCGCATAGGCTGCACACACACCCAACCGGTTCAACGCTGTCCGCTCGGGTATCTCACGCCCGTCTGTGGATTTGTCCTTCATCGGCACTCTGGGTTCTTGTGTAGCCAGTTTCAGGCAAACCTCCGAGACAACGTCTCTTATGTTGCATTCTAGGCTGTGTACCCCGTCGGGATGGATATCGCAGAAATACTCGACGATATTAGGCAACCTTCCGGACTTCTCAAGCTCCAGTACTCGAGTATTACCACACCTCAAGACACTATTTAATAAGGCTCCTGGGAGATCCCGGTCTGCCAGTTCTTCGCTGCCATCAGCATGCCACCTAAAGAATCTGGTGGTAGGCCTAATTTTGGTAAACCTACTTTTGGTCAATTCAATGTCGTATCTGAGAAGGACAGAAATAAGCTCTGCGGTCCGATTACTATACAGATGTTAATCTCAGCATAAGGTATTAAACCTTGGTGAACCAACATTGAGATCCAGCTGGGAACATGCTTCGGGCGCCAGCATGCTTGAACATGGATAAGGAATGCATCGCGAAGTACAGACGATGGTAGCGTTTTCCAGTCCGCGTCTGAAGGCCCAGCCTCGTCTAGATATCTTGAGATCTAATACTGGTTAGGAAGTACGTTCCTTGGAACAGGAGAGCCTTCTCACCACGACCGTATCTAGATAGGCGGCAAATGCCCGAATTTGCTTTTCAGAAATAACGTGCTCACAGTTAGCAAGGCTGGAAGCGACCTGGCTGGATACCTTCAGTTGTAGTTCGAGCTTGGGTAAGCCTAAACTTACTCTAGAAATCCCATATAGTCGACAATTAAACTCGGCTTGACGCATAGATAGATATCTAGACAGAGGGATTTATAAAGGTCCCGAAACAGCTCGGAACTTCGCCAACTGCGTTAGCCTGGTTTTTCCGTGTGGAGATTATGGTACTCACTACGCCGTGAGAGCACTTATCTTCCCGATTAGGATGGCGTCGTGTGCGCCTAAACATGTTTCACCCCCAAGACCGTCTCTCAGGCCCTGAAGCACATACGCCCGAGCAGGAGCAAAAATGAGATCTCTTTTGGCATGGAGGAATTCAAGTATAGCTCGCGAGTGTGCCTATTTATATTAAGCGTCGGGGATAATTAGAAGAGAAGGTTACCCTACAGCTTTTGATTCTGCTGGAAACCCATGGATCAGGCGTTTTAGGAATCTCGAGACTTTCTGGCCATGCTCACAGTGAGTTAGGGGTTTCTGCCACTGGATACTAGACGTGAAGAGGCTGCCGTTGACCGCATACGGTAGTAGAGAGCCTGCATACTCTCAGCCAGAACACCCCACAATATGATTGCATGAAGCCTGACCTGTGATGAAGCTTTGCTCATTCTCCAAAAACGCGAGCTCTTCTACACTGAGCTCTAGCACAAAATTACCTACAATTTTGCGGACACCATCGGACATTACCGGTAGAAGACTAGATGAAAGTAGTACAGTAATGAACTCGCCTGGAAAGCCTGATTCACATTGCAACAGAGAGCGAAATTCAGATAGAGCACCAACTATCTGGTTTACAGCCCTATCGAGGACAATAATTTTGAAGATTGTGCTATACTTAGCCCATAGAACTTGGGGAATGTGCATTTTGCTTCTGCCAATGATAGGCCGAGTCATAGTAATTGAATCCCCTATGTAGGATGGCGAGTTTACCAGAATATAGAGGCATTGCTTCCGGCGTCCTGAATAACCGGAATCAAGGCCCAACCTCAGTAGGTCCCAATATGAATACTCGGTCAGAAGTGATTGAGAAGGACGGAGTGGCTCTGGCAAAGAAATCCAATATGCCCACAGGGAGTACGCTGAATCGGCGTAATCCACATTCTTGCTCTCCGATGTCAGATTCAAAATGCGGCACCAAAGAGCCTAGTCGAAGTCAACGAAAAACAGACCACTAGCCCGACACATAGATTAGAGAATACCTCGTGGAGGAGCTCGAACACAGTGGGGAGCATGCGCCCAGAGAGGACGCACCGAACAGCTTCTCCGGCAGCATGAGCCACAGCAGCATCTGCTGCCCCCGAGAGAGCTAGTAGAGTGCATAGTAAAGAAGTATCAACCACAGGAGTACCTTTCTTGCTAGACCAGAAAAGTACCTTGAGGAATTCAAGGTATTTCTTAGCAGTAGTAAGTTCGCCATTGCTAGAATTGGGGGGGCGCGCACTACTAGTCTGGCAATTTTGGCAAAATCTCTCAAGGAAATCTAGGGTTGGCACCGCAAAGCCAGGGCTATCTCCATCCTTCAGCAGGGCAAGTCCCTGAAGGATTAGCAAAAGCTGCTGGGAGATTCTCCCTAGGAACCCACGCGCAATGTCGGGACAGTCGATGATGAGTTCCGCGACTCGGTGGAAAGCCGCTAATCTATCTGTAACTCGAGCATAATCGCAGTCGAGGGTGCATACGAGGGAGTCCTCTAATGTTTTGGAGACAGAAGCCTAGACACGCCGTTCAATGAGCGAGGGATAGGCACCGCGAACCAAGGACATTCGCTGGACGCACATCTGGATAGCGGTGGACCATCTGCGCAACCAAATGCGCCGTTGACAGCGCGGAGTCGCGGGGGCCGTCATCTCGCAGCCTGCTGGTGATCCTGTCGGTGGCTGCCCTGCGCTCCTGCTCACTCAAACCACCCAACACAGCCTCCACGAACACCGCCGCTGCAGCAGCAGACGCGCTCGCCATCTGTACAAATACACAAATACCTGTGACAGCGTACGAGATACGTAGCCAGCCAGTGCTGCGGGACAGTTGGCGGCTTCGCTGCCTCCAATTGGTGGTTGGCGATCGCGGTTGCGCTACCCACAGCCTTTGTTTTGATCTAACCTGATCGGGCGCGGTTCAATGTTTACTTTCCAGCGGCTCAAGTACTGGACAATCTTCGACAACATCAACGCCAGCGATCTTCTCCTCAGCATGGCTTTGGATCCGAGATCCTTCCCCGGGATATCCTCTGAGGCCCGTCAGCTAAAGTCGTCCGCATCCACCCCTTCTCTTCGCTCCCGAGAGTCTAGCGTGCTGCCCTCCGGCCGAAACGACAATATAGGCGGAAATGTTCGTGTGGTTGTTCGAGTTAGGGGATTCCTGCCCCGGGGTCAGTATAGCGAACAAGGCGCTGGATACAATGGCAAAGTGCTGATTTTACCTAGAGACTGAGCGGGGTGCAGAATGTCTGATCGAAATGGATCCTGCAACCCAGGCCACCAAACTGCTTGTCCCTCCCTCCTCGGACCCTGGGAATGCCCGCGCCAATACTCGGAAAGTGTATGAGGAGAAGTCATTTACTTTCGATAACTCGTTCTGGTCTTTTAGCAAGACCGACGAGCATTACGCACACCAGGAAGACGTCTACAACTGTCTGGGCGAGGAATTCCTGGATCACAATTTTGAGGGCTATCACACATGTATATTTGCCTACGGGCAAACGGGCTCAGGCAAGAGCTATACTATGATGGGCACTCCGGATCAGCCCGGGCTTATACCACGCACCTGTGAAGATCTATTCCAGCGTATTGAATCAAACACATCTCCAAACATCAGCTACAATGTCCGCGTCTCTTATTTTGAGGTCTACAACGAGCATGTTCGCGATCTCCTAGTCCCACGACAGGACCCTCCGTACTATCTCAAGATTCGGGAGTCTCCAACCGAAGGACCTTATATAAAAGATCTTACAGAAGTCCCCGTTAAGAATATCTCAGAGATAATGCGATATATGAGGGCAGGGGATATGGTAAGACTGCACCCAAGTCCCGAAAGGCCATCTCTAATGCGAGGTAGAGCCGCACAATTGCCTCCACTAAAATGAACGACACCTCTAGTCGGTCTCACGCCGTCTTCACAATAATGCTCAAACAAATACACCACGATATGGACACCGACGAAACAACTGAAAGAATGGCGAGGATTCGATTGGTTGATCTTGCTGGGTCAGAACGAGCAAAGTCAACTGAAGCAACTGGGCAGAGGCTCCGAGAAGGCTCGAATATCAACAAGTCCCTAACGACGCTTGGGAGGGTAATTGCCGCTCTGGCAGACCCTCGCCATGGGCGGGGCGGGAGGAAGAAGGACATCGTGCCGTACAGGGACTCAATCCTAACGTGGCTCTTAAAAGACAGTCTTGGAGGGAATAGTAAGACCGCGATGATCGCGTGCATAGCGCCCTCAGACTATGATGAAACGCTATCCACACTCCGGTATGCTGACCAGGCGAAACGCATACGTACTCGTGCTATCGTCAACCAAGACCACGTCTCGGCTGCCGAACGCGACGCGCAAATTGCAGAAATGCAGGAAACAATCCGAACACTGCAAATCAGCGTCTCCCAGCAAGCAGTCACGAAGCGGGAAAACGATATTCAAAGCCAACAGCTCGAGGAGTACCAAAAGCAAGTAGAGAAGATGCAGCGGTTGATGGAGGAAACACGTCAGGTGTCGGAGTGCAAGATCAAGGCTTTGCAGACTCAAAATGAAGCGCTGCGCTTGCATCTAAAGCTCGCGGTAGAATCGCTGAAAAATCCGATTCCAACAGTGACATCTAGCAGGGACTTGACGGAAGAAACGAACGAGAATAGTGAGCCGGCGCTCTCGTTTGACGGGGACTCTGTGACAGATGAGGATGATTCTTTGGATGCGAGCGATGCAGAAGCAGTTGAGATGCAGGCCAGGATGGAAGAACTGCTGAAAGATATTGGCCTTTTCAGAAGAAAGGTCGCGGACGACCACAAGAGGTTCGGACGCCCACTAGAGGAGATACGTGTCTATTGAATGAAGGAAGGAAGGAAGGGGAAAAGGTGCAGACGGGAGCGTGACAACATTTCCACTTACTACTCATTGAAGCATTGTTGCAAGTAGTATTAGCTATCATGCAACGTAAGGGCGCAGGGTCTAGGGGCAGGTGCGCATGTATCTGCAACGGGTTGCACTGTTTAATAGCAATACTAGTATCATTGAAGAGACGACATGTCGACGTGTACTCTGTACTCTGCTGTGCTCTCCCGGATACAACTGTGAAGATTATGGTTGACGGGTTCCTGATTACATAACCATATTCGCAGGGGGGTGATAGCCAGGCAATCTGTCAAACTCCAGCTCCACAACCAAATCTCCTATTTCCCAACTTCTTTTCTCTGGCGACTGCTGGCTTCAGAATCACGTCGCCCCTTTTACTACATTCGTTTTCTGGTTTCCTCCCCTACTTTAGCGGTTGAGCGCGCAGCGTCCAGTTCTACACAGGACGCTTCTTGCACAGGATTGAGGTTCTATGTCCAGAACCAGCGTGCGAAGACGTCCAAGTATTTGGTCCTACTTTAGCTTCAGCTCTACCATAGAACGACGACAATCCATATCGCTGCCCACAAGAAGCACTGTTAACGATCCGCACGAGAAGCCCAACCGACACTCTGGTCGAGGTCCTCCAAACGGCTCGGCAAGCGCTTGGATGACGCAAAGCCAGAGGTCGAGATGTATAAAGGCGGGGGGGTTGATTGTGTTTGTTCTACTGGTGTTTTTATACCTTTCGCCTCGTAAGGACTTTGGAGATATTGTCCGAGGTATGTGTCGTCCTCAATGTTCACCTTGATGGGGCGGACGTAGCCCTGTGCGAAATTATACTAACCCATGTTTCAACCATAGCCCACGGGGGCCACCCAGAAGGCGCAGGAGGCCAAGTCCCGTCGAGCGGCAGCCCGAAATGCCAAAAGTCTACCCACTCATCAAGGCCTGTTATTCAATATGCGATCGTCATTGATGCTGGTAGCACCGGCTCTCGCATCCACGTCTACCGCTTCAACAACTGTGCCGACACCCCCGAGTTAGAAGATGAAGTTTTCAAAATGACCGAGAAGAAACCGGAGGGCTCTGGCTTGAGCTCGTATGACATCCCCGAAGAAGCCGCAATGAGCTTGGACCCGCTGATGGAGGTTGCGATGGAGGCCGTGCCAGAAAATATGAAGTCTTGCACTCCTATTGTGGTTAAGGCAACGGCTGGACTTAGGCGGCTAGGAACTGAGAAGAGTGAGTTAATTCTAGATGCGGTAAGGCAACGCTTAGAAACGGTATATCCTTTCGCGCTAGTGTCAAAGGAGAAGGGCGGGGTGGAGGTTATGGATGGGAAAGATGAGGGCGTGTATGCATGGATCACCACAAATTATCTGCTTGGGAAGGTCGGTGGTCGGGATAAGACGCCGACGGCGGCTGTGTTTGACCTGGGTGGTGGGTCGACGCAAATTGTCTTCGAGCCGACCTTTAAGGCTCCCTCTGGCGGAATGCCTGAGAAGCTGGCTGAAGGCGATCACAAATACAGCCTGGATTTCGGCGGCCGGAAATTCACGCTTTATCAACACTCGCATCTCGGATATGGACTAATGGAGGCTAGAAATGCCGTGCACAAAGCAGTGCTACAAACTCATTTCGAAGCCAATTCATCCGATGCGAGTTGGCTGTCGAAGGGCATTCGGAATCCTTGTATGGCTCCTGCTCAATCGAAATCAGTCAAGGTCAAACTCGATAAGGACCACCCTCTTGGTGAGACGGTCACTGCCAATATGGTTGGCCCGCCGGAAGGTTCTCTTACAAGTGCTGCACTTTGTCGTTCCATTGCAGAGAAGATCCTCCAGAAGGAAAAGCGTTGTGAGCTTCACCCGTGCTCATTCAACGGCGTACATCAACCATCTCTCGACAAGACTTTCTCACGAGAAGACCTTTACGTAATCTCTTATTTCTACGATCGAACGCAACCTCTAGGCATGCCCGAGTCGTTCACAATTAAGGAGTTAAAAGATCTGACCGAGAAGGTCTGTGACGGGGAGAGGTCGTGGGATACATTTTCAAGCGTAGACGGGGCATTGGAAGAGTTGAAGGGAAGACCCGAATGGTGCCTGGACTTGAATTTTATGCTAGCGCTCTTGCATACGGGATACGAGATGCCAATTGATAGGGAGGTGAAGATTGCAAAGAAAATCAAAGGAAACGAGCTTGGATGGTGTTTAGGAGCAAGGTTAGTTTAAGAGAAGCGAAACTTCGGCCAGATCTAACGTCCGTACAGTCTGCCTCTTCTCAGCCAAGAGTCGGGCTGGAAATGCCGAATAAAGGAAGTCTCACACTAATCCACCCGCAACCGTACGATGAACTTTCCGGCTTTGGGGCGATTCTAGATAATCACACCAATACCCTAGGGGATCCCATTCCCTCGTCCTCATATCAGGCCGGAGGATTGACACTGCTATCTTCGAATGTAAATTATATATGCATGTGAATACCTATAGAAGACAAAAAGTGGCGTGAGCTTGGGAGCGTATCGAAACTGGGCGGTTTTGGAGATGCGTGATATACCCATAGTTACGTTTTATCTCTGGGGTTGGGGGCCGACCGCGGATACCACCTTAATTGTAAAAACTAGATTTCAAAATTTACTATTATCATGGGTCTCTCAGGACTGGATCCCGAGACGGCCCTAAGGAAATATCATCTTATCATACATAACGTCATTTCGGCTTTGCAGCAACAACTCGACAAATAGACAACGCTGAATGACAGACTAAGTAAGAAGCCACCTAAGATGGCTGAAAATGCCGGATAATGGTAAAGGAACCCACACGATTTTAAGCCGGCAGATGAGCTGGTTTAATTACCGCCTACTTCGACAATCATTGGTTTCGCCTTAGAGCGCCCAATGTTGCGCTTCTTCTGACCCATGAGCCGCCCAAGAATATTTCTCTCTGAGCTCAAATTTTTACCGAATTGGGTACTCCTAATATCGACGTTGTCATCGTCGTCGCTTTCGCTGCTGAGGGTTTCCTCGCTAGTACCACCGCAAGTGGTTGTGTCGTCTAAATTCCTCTCCTCAAGGACGCCGAGACCGAGATCCTAAAGGGAATGTATGTTAGCCAATTGGTTGGTTAGAGTGGAGGAGGAGGGCTGTGGGGTTACCATCTCGATGTAGCCGCCGTCGGCATTCTCATCCACGTTGTCGATTTGTCTGTCTCTAAGCGTTCCTGCGGTGCGGTCTCGTTCGAGTTCGGCGTTTGCTGCCTCCAGCGCGGGGAGTAGAGTACTGAGACGGGAGAGGAGGCTGCTGCCTTCCGAAGTGGCGGCTGGGAAGGACATGTTAGGCTTGTGGGTGCGCGGAAGGGGCGTTATCCCGAGTTCGTCTTCGTCGGAGGAGGAGGAGGAGGAGGAGGAAGACGAAGAAGAGGATGAGGACGAGGAGGTAGACGGCGATGCAGGTTCGTCATCACCCTCTTCTCCACTCGAGGACACGCTGTCCGATTCATCCGAGTCACTCGAATCACTCGACTCTGAAGAGGACAAAGACCCGTCCGTTTCCGTATCCGTGTCTGTCTCGACAGGCACTCTACCTACTACAAGCGGTGACGACGCCACCAGCTTCTTGCGCTTGACATTGCTGGTCGACACACTGCTCTCGCTGTCGGACAGGGCATGCTTCCTGAACGCCACCGTCATCGCCATTGGTATGGTGGCGGTGAGGGCGAGGAGTGGGTGGGCGATGGGCGAGGGCGATGAGCGGGGCGTGAGACTCGGATGCGCCATGCAATGAATTAAATTTCTCGTGCGCGGGGTGTGCGTGCCAAGACGCCCAATCAACCCGGACGGGCCAAGATCAGACCCTGCAGAACAGCAACAGCTACGACACCAGAACGAAGCACTTGAGCCGCATTGAAACAGGCCCCTCCGTGGCCTCTGTAACCGTATTGAAGCAACTGAAGCAACGCAGCCCCTCTGTCTCTATACCTCAAACATAACACCGTGTGCTTGTACATACACACATATATACGCATACGCGCCTCAATTCACTCCGCTGCGGCCCCCTCATCCCATCGTCACTCGAGCTGGCCCGGCGTGCTCTGGACTGGTATAACCTGCAGACCCTGTAGCCACTTATTTAGGGTAGCAGTCCCGTAAGTCTTGTCTGATCGTATTGTCTGTTCCTAGAGCTGCCACTGTCTTTGTCTCTTATTCCGGACGACTTGCCTCGTTCATTCAGTCCGCTTCTACACCTGTCCGCTCGTTTCACACTTTCTCCATCTATCAGTCCACTTCTACAAGCTGCTAAGACGAGTCTTTCCTACTCATAGGATCTCACCGACCGTGTGTGAAAGGACCGTCCCGCAAGAACGCACTCGAGCTTGACCTGGGAACTTCGTCTTTCGACCAACGCCTCACTCGCAAAGAATTTTTAAGCCTAATCCCTTACCACTACTTCTAAGAGACTTCTAGCCCGCAACTGATTACTTGCCCCACTCGAAGAGCCAGACGGTCACTCTACCAGGAGACTCGTGCGTTCTGTCGTGGCACAGTATGGCTCAGGAACCTTCGGCGCGGAAGCCAAGCGATCGGCCTCCGCGTCCTACGCTTGCAGTCAATGGGCTCACACCAGCCCCTTCTGAGTTCTCGCCGTCATCGTCCACAGCGTCCCCTAGTCGCGCGGATGCGACTAAAAACATGTTTAAGATAATGAGGCCTCTTCCCCTCCGCCACATCTGGCAGTTTTGGAGCGATAAGTAAGATTCCCCCACTCTCTTGGGGTACAGCTTGTACACCACTAACCTCTATAACAGACATGCGCCGAACACAGGCAATGACAAGTCCAGTTCTTACGAAGAACGTCTAAAGCCCCTCGAGACTGCTTCGACAATCAAGGTATTCTGGGAGATATTGAACAATGTGGATCCTTCCCGCATGTACCTCAAGGACTCATACCACTTCTTCAAGAAGGGTGTGAAACCAATTTGGGAGGACCCGAGAAACGTAGATGGAGGGTGCTGGACCTTCAGGGTCAACAAGAGTATTAGTGGAAGCTTTTGGTCGGAAATCCTTGTCCTTGTGGTTGGAGAGCAATTGCAAGAGGTGGTTGAGAAGGGTTAGAATTGCCTGCTTATCGTTTACCCCGTCCTGATCCTTTTAGCGCCCAAGCAAGTTCGTGGCCGGACTAACCCTCCTCTCTTTTCTCAGGTGACGACATTTGTGGAGTTACCATTTCAGCACGCTTCAACTCACACCTCATTATGATCTGGAACCGCGACGGCTCTAATCAGGAATCGATCGAAAAAATCCTCGAACGGGTCCTTGAGATGCTGAGCCTGCACCTTAAGCCCCTTCCCCAAAATTACTATTACAAGAAACACAGTGACCACCAGGGGTATGGCAGTGCTACTACAGCAACGACAGCATCGGCAGCACCGGCAGCAACAGTGCCGACGGCGTCCACGGAGACTGAAGTAGCAACGACGGAAGAGAAGTAGAAATACGGGCTCTCGGACGGCTTTCCAGACTATGAATTTATGAAGGGACTAAGGGATGGGTTTTCTTTTGCATACCGGTCGGTCTCAAAACCATGCTCCTGGTGTTGCCGCATCCTTGTGCTTCCTTAAAAGTGGTTATCGGGTTGGATATCACATTATCTCGGTTCGTGATTGCAGCCACAGCCATTCCAAATCACACAATCCATCGTTTTTTGCCGTATATTTATTTTTTATTTCCTGCTTTTATTTCCCTCCCACCCTCCACCCAATAGACAGCCCTACTAAGATTGACCATGTGGGCAAAGTTAAAGAATCGAACCGCCATTTTCAATCATCCCGTTGTTGTATGTGTGTAAAAGCAGCGTCCCGCCAACGCCGTGTAACCAAGCTGCGACCCCAAGCTGCGAACCCCCATCTACAAATTCCCCCTCCCAGGCCAAAATCAACAAAACGAGACCAATTGAGACAAAAACCCCAGGTGCAACATACAACAGAACAGCCATGTCCAGCAGAATACTCCCCACAACCAACAACCTACCGCCATCCTCCGCCAACGGCAACGACGGCGGCATATTCAGCCACTTCCGCAGCCTCTCAGCCACCAGCTTCCAGCGACGGCCGACCTTCCCGCTGGCGCACTCGACGCGCCGCAAGCCCCGGCGGTATGTTATATTATTGTTAACCGTTGTGTTACGCCATGGCATTTTTGGGGCGCACCCTTTCTCGTCTGACCTTTGCTGGGTTTTGTAGGTGGCCGCTGGCGCTGAGGTTTGCCAAGGGGGCGATTCATTCGCGTGAGTTTTTTACTCTTGTATTTATTATTTTTTGGGAAGATGAATGATGCCGCGGAGGGGGAAGCGGGGCTGATTTGGTTTTGTAGAGATTATCTTGCCGGTTATTCTCCATGCACTGTTTACGTTGGCGGTGGTTTATATCGATAGGCGGATGGAGAGGAGTCTTGGGTTGCCTAGTAGTATTGTATAGACCTTGTCGCACCAACCCGCCTATTATTGTTGCTGTTGCTGTTGCTGACATCCCCCCGACCCAAAAGATCCCCAGCCTGTCAATCGTCGTCGGTTTGATGCTAGTAAGCCCCCCTTCCGGCAGAGCATGGAAACCTAGCTCTTACCTCCTCTAGGTATTCCGAAACGGCACCTCGTACGAACGCTGGTGGACCGGCCGCTCGCACGTAACCACAATCTCGACATCGATCCGCAACCTATCGCGATCCTTCCTCTGCTGCTCCTACAAAACCGGCTCACCCCAGACGCCCACCGAAAAAGCCGACACTGAAAGCGTCGTCCGAATCCTGATTGCCATCCTCTATTCGGTCAAAAACCACCTCCGCGCCGAATGGGGCGTAGCAATCCAACCCGGCACAGCCGTCGGCCAGCACGGAACCCCAACCCACCAGTCCGAGTACTCCGACCTCCTGCCAGTTGGTCTGAAGAGCGGCGAGATAGATGGCCTTGGCCTCCCACTCGAACTCACCTTCTTCGTCGAAAAATACATCCGAAAGGCTCTCGACAGGGGCTGGTTCCACGCGCCCCAAGCAAGCCAAATGCACGTGCAACTCAACGCCATTGTCGACGCCTACGGAAGAATGGAAACCATAAAACTGACCCCGATCCCCGTCGCACACCTGTAAGCTCTTCCCCAAAAAAACATGTATACGTATATGTACATATATTTACACACTCAGAATCCACCAAAAACAAGTCCTCGCCCTCTTCGGCTGCGTGCTCCCCTTCGCCATGGTCAACGAAATGGGCTGGTGGGCCGTACCCATCGTCTGCCTGGTTACCTTCACGCTGTACGGCATCGAGGGCATCGGTTCGCAGCTTGAAGACCCGTTTGGCTACGACAAGAACGACATCAAGATGGACGCCATTGTGCAGGACTCGAGACAGGAGATCATGGCTATGCTCGACGAATGGAAGCGCCGCGGTGGTGATAGCGATGATATGTTTCTTTTAGATGTCGCTGTGCAGTCTCCATAGCCCAGCCTCTCTCTCCCGGGGGTATTTCCTGCAATATTCATCATTTGAAAATTTAGCCAATGGATGCATCACACATACATACGTACACTCCTTTTTATATACACACGATCCTCATTATATACCCCTCCCCCCTTTATACGCATACACCATCCCCAATATACACGCAACCCCTCCTTTATTCCACACACCACAGATAAATACCCCCCCCCCTCTCTCTCTCCTTTCAACACCTCTATTCCTAATATATCTAATTTCTCACCCGGGCCTCCAAACCCAAAAAAACCTAAAAACAAAAATAAAGACTAAAATAAAATAAATTCTTTCTCTAAAATAGACCAGAGATAAAAAATAATAGAGAAAAAGAAAAAGAGAGCTATTGGAGAGAGGGTTATTGAAGGTTATGTATATTATTCATTGTGTTTTGTAAAGGTTTTTATTACCCGCTAAATATATATATATATTATAAAAGTTACCAATCATTGAACTATTATTATTATTATTATTATTTCCTAGCCCTATTTTGTAATTGTGAGATTATTTCCCCCCCCTTTTTTTGCGTCTAGCGGGTAGTAGGGCTGGATCTGTTCTGTGGGAGGTAGTTATGTCTGCTGATGGGGTTATGTCCCCTAGATTGGTCATGTTTGCTGGAGTGGTCATGTCTGCGGGAATGGTTATGTCTGCTGGTATGGTTATGGCTGCTGGAATAACTATATTTGCTGGAATAAATATGTCTTCTGGAGTGGTCATGTCTACGATAATAGATATATCTGCTACATCTGCTGGAATGAGGATATCTGTTGTAATAATCATATCCACCATAATAGCCACACCCACCATAACAACCATACCCACCACTAGACAACAACAAAACCGCATTTCAGCACGACAATTATATGTAACAAAAACCCAACCTCCACAAAACAGCGCAAGACATTGATCCACGAGTCGAATAGTGCCTCGCGTATCTACTCCCAGAACATCCACTGCAAACTTCGTTTCTCTACTCCCTCGGCCTGTAGTTTCACGGGTGTTGCTTTTTTTTTTTTTTCTTCATATCCTCAAGGGCAAAATCTCCCGTTTTTGGGAATGAGGTGTAGTATCGGATTGGTTGTCTAGAACAGTCTCGGTATTGGGTTGGTGGGTAGGGGATAGTAACCGCTTGCTAGATGGGTACGGATGAAGATGGGGGTTATCCATTCTAGTCAGATATCCTTCTGTGCACTAACGGACTTGTAGTACTGCGGAGGCGGGGTAATAGGCCGCAGTTAGTCTCTAGAGAGCCTCAAGCGATGTATATAAAGTCTCTCTCTATAACTATCTCATATAGAGATCGACTATCACCCCGGCTATAGTTGGCTAATATCACGACTTGCCTTTAGAATACCCGCTTTTGCAAAGACCTTTGGGTGAGCTGGGCACACAGATTTAATTTTCGTCGAACCTTTTATTTTGCAGCTTCATTCTGTGGAGGTCCTAGCTGATTAGGCTTGCCGCAAGATTTTGTAGTCGTGGTAGGATTTTTATCGACCGGTGTTTGTAGTGATGAATAAGATCATGATAGTAAGGAGTGGTGGGGGTGGGTTTTATAATCCTTGGTTACCTTGGCAGAGTAACGAAGGTTGATTTGTCGTATAGTCAAGGCTGAGAAGATAGTTTTTATCATCGACAGCGGGTTGATTAGGCTTGGAACCCCACTTAACTTGTTGGAGTATGCCTTCCCGCGACCATAATACTATGGCCTTGCCATAGTATTGGAGTGTGCCGGCTGGTCCCGAGGTAAATGGCGTTGGTATACGAGGTGGAAATTAGGGCTTAGGGCAACACGAACATTAAGGTTCGTGATACGAACCTCATTGCCCTGCGCCTCCCCCTGAGCAGTGCTGGCCTCCAGAGGGAGCAGCGCCGGCCTCCTGAGGAGGCCGTCTATATGTAGAGGCAGTGCCTCATAGCTAGAAGATACGTTTTCAAGTCAATTGAATTGTTATTGCTGCCGCGAGAATTAGTTCTAACCATTATTTACATTGCCTCCTCCCGATCGCCCGACCGACCCGAACAGAGCTGCGCCAACATAACTCACATAGCCTTGGGTTTTTTCTCCGTTGTGTGACTTCATATGAGTGCTGTCACATAGGTCGAGGGTGAGAAACTTATTGTTTAGTCTAATGAATGACATGTTGAAAATATAAACTATAGATCGTGGGAGATAACCTGATATTCAAATAGATAAAGAGGAGAGAATGGCGTACTGAATCCCTATTGCGGATCCTGTAGGGAGCGGTGGAATGTAGATCATAATATGTGGAGCTGTGGTCCTATCTTGGTGGCAGGTGGGGTGGTCGGGATCGTAAAGCTAGTATGGCTTTTAGGTGCTTGACAACCTCGGGGTGGTCTTTCTCCGTAGCTAACGATAGCGGCGTCCGACCAGATTTGCCCTTGGTATCTGAATCGACGCCATTCTCTGGTAGTAGCTTGACAACCTCGAGGTGCCCATACCTCGCTGCGAACGATAGCGGCGTCTGACCAGACCCGTCCTTGGTATCTGGATCGACGCCCTTCTCTAGTAATAGCTTGACAACCTCGAGGTACCCATACATCGCTGCGAACGATAGCGGTGTTTGACCTCTCTTGCTTTTGGAATCTGGATGGACGCCGTTCTCTAGCAGCAGCTTGACGACCTCGAGGTTCCCCGTCTCCGCGGCTAGCGATAGCGGTCCTTTACCATTCCTGGTCTTGTGATCTGGGTCAGCGCCCTTCTCTAGCAGCAGCTTGACGACCTCGAGGGACCCCCTCCCCGCAGCTGGCAATAGCGGTGATCGATCGAATTTGTCCTTGGAGTTCGGATCGGCACCCTTCTTTAGCAGCAGCTTGATAACCTGGAAGTGCCCATTCCCCACAGCGAATGACAATGGTGTTTGACCAATAGTGTCCTTAGAGTCTGGATCGGCGCCCTTCTCTAGCAGCAGCTTGACGACCTTGAGGTGCCCCTTCCCTGCAGCTAGCGACAGTGGCGTCCGGCCATAGTTATCCTTTATGTTGGTGTCGGCGCCGTATTTCAGTAGGAGTTCTACCATACCTTGAGCCCCAATTTCCGCTCTATTCCCTAGCGATTCGTCTGTTCTAGCATTTCCTTCCCAGGACGCCAGATACAGAGGTGTTCTTCCAGCATTGTCTAAAGCATTCGGTGGGGATCTTTTGTCTAATGGATACTCTGCTATTTTGGAATCTCCCGACTTTGCAGCCCAGTGAAGAGGGGTCGTACCATCTCTTCCTCTCACGTTCGTTTTAGCTCCGCGGTTGAGGAGTGTCACCATCACTGGCCGATTCCCTTCCATAGCTGCGTAGTGTAGGGGTGTCTTCCCCGCGATGTCCGCGATGCTGGCTTCATCTAGCATGTAACGGAGATTACTCCCTATTGCTCTGTAATGAGATTCCGTCCAGCCAAGAGCATCTGAGGAATTTTCAAAATCATAGAGTGTCGCTGCATTGGGCTTCTTGTTGTTTTCCTTTTTGCTTTCATTGTCGTTACTTCTGAATGGATAGTTTGTTTCCTTTTTGCCTCCATTGCCTTCTTTTCCGAGTAGATAGTCGTATTGTTTGCTCCGGCGTTGTCTCACATATATCTCTCTAAGGTTGACGTTAACATCTCCTAAAGCTTTCAACTTCCTCACTAGTTCTGATTCTATTGGCTCTATAAATTTGCCGTCCCGATCTCGTTCGTCTGGATCCTCTGCTAACGGTTCTGTAGTGGCTTGTATGAGAAACTCGATTGTTGCGGCTGCAGCCCTGTATATGAATCTATCCGTGGAACTCCTCTTCTCGCACATCTCGGGGAGCTGTAAGTACGTTTTCGAAGCCTTTCTCCAGCGGCAGCTGACTTCGTACTCAGACACTTTCCGCTGTACTAGGCCCACGATGGCCTCGCTTGGAAGTTTGCTTTCGCAGCTGAATGGGGGTATAATACTCAGATAGACTTGCTCCAATGTCCCTAGACCAGTATTCCGTATTTCTCTTGCCATCTCTAGTAGCTTTGGGCTCTCAAGGACCGGTGAATTCCATGTATTGGGGTTATCAACATCGAATGCCCGTGGGTCGACTCCTGCCGGATAAAACTCCCTGCTTGGCACCTTTCCAGCGATCGACCACATGAACGCGGAAAACATATGTTGGGATAAGGAGAGCTTCCACGGTGCATTCACTGCTAACACTTCGGGTTCGTGTGGGGTTTCTATAATCCTATTAGCTCCGTCACCTCTATTGGACCGACAGGGATTGCCTTGAGGAAATGAATTTGATAGGGACATTCTAACGGGTTCGGGTGGCCTGCACCAACAATGCCTAGGTCTTTGGGAGATGGAAACATAGATCTACTATGCAGGTCTTACGCTTTGACTTTGTCCAGTGCTGCCGTGTTGCTCCAAGGCACTCGACGCTCGGGCCGTCTCGGGGCAGTCGAGTAAGAACATCGAACCCGAACTCGACTGCCCTGAAACCAACTGTCTTGGGGCAGTCGAGTAAGAATATTGCACAGTGAAATAGCAGCATATAAATTGAATTTAGTTACATATCTTCTGCCTCATCAATCTCTTGTTGTTTTGCAAGCATTGCTGCAGCTTTCTGGGCATGGGTTTGTAGTTTGGGAGGAGATAGGGGTGCTGGTTGACCCTTTTTCACATTCTGAGCCTCTTGCACCACTTTCGCCCTTTTCTGTGCCCTAGTCAATGCTTTCTGCTGGTGCTCAGAAGCCTCTGCACCTGTGAGTGCTCACTTTCTAGTACTCCCCTTCTTTTTTTTCATTTGCAAGCTCAAGTTAAAGGGTAAAGAGGGGGGTAGCTCAGTAGGAATCTCTCGATCTCTCACTCTCAAAGCATGAACCTCAGCTAGGAGCTACCCATTGTTGTCTACCATTCACCTCAGCAAGTACTCTGACTACTCAGGAAGAAGTTGTGACTGCTATTTAAGTAAATGCAAAACAGACTCTTGTAAGACCATAGTATAGATCTTAGAGCTTAGCTAGTAATATGACGGCTTAGTGACAATAAAGAGACTTTAGCATAAAGTTGTCATACTGCGTTCTTAGGGAGCTGTTTTTGTTGTTCGCTTGAGCAAGTTGGAATGTATATGGTTGTGGGTATTATTTGTAGCTGCTTGCTTATGGATCATGTTGTCATTGTGGAGGTTTAACGTCGTTGTGTCTTCTGGCAGCTAGAAGCAGTTTGGGTAGTCTAACGCAGCTACGAGCCTCCTTATAAGAGCCTTATTACTAGCACCTTATAATGACGCTTACGAGAAGACTCACGAGCTAAGCTAAGCTATATTCATAATAAGTATATGAAATTATAATAACTTGTTGGTTATTACTATGATCTTTTTAATCCAAGTTCTTGAGTATTGTGGAGGCAGAATCTGAGTTTAGGCGACTAGCTAGAATTCTTGGCGTGGGTAGCTTACCTATCTCGCTGCTGCTTGTTTTTTTGTAATATGTAGGCTGTTACAATCTAAGCATCACAAGTTGCATCTACGAGCTGCATCCATGAGCCGCATCTACAAGCCGCATGATCCTATGTAAGACCGTAGCATGGATCTTAGGGCTTAGCTAGTAGTGTGACGGCTTATAGACGATGGAGGCACTTCGGCGTAG
>JAJDFE020000606.1:1917-22744 GCA_021527465.2 Geoglossum glabrum | reverse complement strand
GTGGTTGCTGACGTGGTTAACGACAATGGAGCTGTACCAGCGTCAAATTCTATAACGGCACTAGAACGGGTATCTTACGTCAAGACAGTCTTTCCCACCCCAGCTAGCCAAAGTATTAGCATCGAATGCCTGACCCCTAAGATTGTAAAACTTACGGTCCCCAGGACACCATAGCAGACTAACAGAGTCATTATGCATCCAGTCTATGAAACATTCATTGCATAGTAGCCACTCCCCGGTACCACTCTGACGCCTCGAGAGTACGTCTTGCTGCTTTGGTCGCATATCAATTGGTGAGAGCCATTCCAGAACCTTGGTGGTCTTCTTGTCTTCGCTTTGGAAAAAGTGGGTCCTCCAGACTGATACTAACCCCGTTTGTCCTGCCCCAGGGATCGGACTTCCTTGAGGACCTGAGATGTAGTGAAGCTTCATAAAAAATAATCAGCTACCCGCGATACTATGGAATTATAGAAAACAGGGTAAAAAATTTTTTAAAAAAAAGACTGGGACCAAAAAAAAAAAAAAAAAGACACTTACAATGTGTCGATTGTCAAAGCCTGGCCGAAGATGCCTACGTGTCTCCGCAATAAACCTACCATGCGTTGAGTTTTCTCTTCGGAGAAAGGCCATGCGAAGTTCTTCATCTTGGCTGAGAAGCCGGTTTGAGAAGCTTGCTTCAGCATCTTAACTCGTAGCCTCTCGAGAACTTCCCGGTATTCTTCCGAATCATCGACTGACAGGAGAGACGACGAGCGCTCTTGAAAGATCTTCTCGGATTCCATGTGCTCAGTCGCCTTATCCAGCTCTGTTAGAATAGTTTTCAGGGACTTGAGCTCTCGCAACACATCGTTGACAGCAGAAGATGCATTTTTAACGCAGCTGATGTATCTCGAACTTATTGAATACACTTCGATTGTCAAGGAAAGCAAGCCGGCGATGCCAGAAGCTATGGCAAGGACTTCTGCCATGGCGACTCGAGGGATCTTGCGGCGGCAGCAAGATTGAGGTTGCGATGCGACGGAGGAGGGGGTTTTTGGTTCTGAGCTAACATGGCCAGTCTAACCCGAAAATAAAGAAGAAAACGGGCTCCAGCAGGAAAAAAATCAAAAGCTGAGTACTTCCGATTCCAGGGTCGGTGATGCGTGCAGGGCCAGAACGTGCTCCTCGGCAGCCTAGACCCCGCTTCCAACCAGCGATTGATTGGCGCATTGCCGACCGTGGCAAAATCGACAAGCTCGCCCAGCCAGTTATACTATGTACTACGTACTCCTAGCAGGCGTGAGGCGCAGCCGAATGACTAGGGTGCAACTAGTATGAGCTTAACTCACTGACAAGCTTACGGGCCATCAGCCGTGAAGAAAGCCGAACCAACTCGTTCGCTGCGAGGAGTTCAACACATCAAATCTCCACAGGTCTATTGTACTTGTACTAGTACATGTACATACAGCCATCTCGACTATACTAAACAGCGCACACAACTAACCGCCGGAAGAAAAAAGAAAAAAGAAAAAAAAACCAAAAAAAAAAAAAAAAAAAGCACACAATACAAAAGAAGGAGGTCGATGGGATGGATGATATGGCGCCCCCCCCCACTCCAATACGCGGTTCAATAAGCCACCCAGGTGGCAATTGGTTGGGTTTTTGTCTTGCCTGCGACGACTGAGACATATTGCGCACAGACAAGTGTGCCTTACCACAGTTGCAGTAAGAAGAGGGAGCTGACAGACTTACCGCGGCTCCCCCACAGCACGTGTTGGGCCTAGCGCACCCGCGAACACCCGCTAAGCAGACCTGGTCGTGCAGCCTGGAATTTTTCAAGGCTTTTTTTTTCTTTCCTTCAGCGGATTGCATTCATACATACATACATACATACATACATACATACATACACACCTGTACATAGCACAAAAACAACTAAACTTGGTTGTCGACGTGTGAAATAGAGCGGTGTAGCCATGTACATGTACATGTACCAGAGCGCCAGAGCGGCTGCTTCTGATAACTCGTCGCTAACCGCCATACTGACAGACACTCACACAGCGACAGCAGCCTCCGAATCCGCTCTTGTCGGGTCCGAACCAGTTCGCAAGGCTGGCTGGCTGGCTGGCCGGCCGGCCCCCTCCACGATTTCACGCACCGCTCAGCCTCTTGCTGCTGCGCGTTTATCTTGAGTGCGTGATCCACCTTCTATTTTTACGGCCTTAAATAGGTTGGAGCCTACGCCCGGGTTCTTCCTTCCAGATCGCTGTTCACCCGAATTCCCTTGGTTCTCTTTTTTCGTTTGATTGTTTGATCGCGACAGCACGTGAAACCCATCGTTTTGACAATGGCGACGGTGACTCCTACAGGCGTGCCCGGTACGGATGGGAAATGCGGACACCAGCACGGGAACCCCCCTTGTTTGCCGATGGAGGGAGGAAGGCTTTGCTGTGGTGTTAATGGGTTCGTCTGATCCAACTCATTGCGGGCCACCGCTTAAGCTTACGGAGGACGTTTGTGCGACAGCTTCTGCGGAGGCAACGAGACTTAGTGAGTGGCATTCTTTGAAGCCTGTTCGTCCGCATGCTCTCGGGGCTGATCTTGCATTGTCCTTGACACAGCTGCCTCGAAGCCAACGGCTGTCAATATGGCTGCCTCGAGCCATGCGCATTTGATGCGACGCCCTGTTCATCGAAACCCACCGCATCTCCAACATTCATACCTTCAATCATCCGAAATACAAACTCAACCACGGCAGCTCTCACCAGAACCAGCAGCACTCCAACCGCGAGCACAGGCGCAACACGAACACTAAGGCATGGCATCAAAACCGCAGTAAAAGGCGCCATCGCCGGGTCCGTAATCGTCTTCGTCGCCATCCTTGCTGCCCTCATATTCTGCCTCCTCCGTAAAATCAAACGACGATCCCGCCCCCAAACTATAACGGTTCGCCAACCACCGGGCTCGAATCCATTACTAAGTGCGAATCCATTCAGGCGCGGAGAGAATGCGGATGATATATCAATCCATTAAGAGACTGCAAAACGGGATTCGGTGGTCGTAGACGAACGGGTGGTGGTGGTGGTGGTGGTGATTCTCGTATGTGCAGAAAAAGGGAATAGTCACCCATGCATCGACGGTTTGATTTTGTGAGTTGGGGTCCGTGGTCGGAGTTTCCTTTTCCTTGTATTTCGAGCCCCTTTTTTATGCGAAAGGGTCTCGAAGGTTGTTGATAGACGCTCGACTCTGGTGTGGAGAGAGAGAGAGAGTTTTTGGATAATACTACCACAGCCTATTTAGACGCAAAACAGTCGCATGAAATCTTTTTTTTTTTTTTTTTTTTTTTCATTCACATATATAAAAAAAAAACTCCCATCTCGCAAAAAAAAAAAACACTAGAGGCGACAGATTCGTTCAGCCTACCTCCCAAAAGTCTCCCCGCCCACCTTTCACGCTCGCTAAGGGGGCGGGAAGTGTGTTATGGCGACGTTCATCAAAATCGAACTGTCTGCTTGGGAATCTCGTCCCAACAACCAAAAAAAAATAAAAATAAATAAATAAATAAATAAATAATAATAATAATAATGGGGATTTTGTTCCCATTTTCACGTTATGTTACTTGGGAAAGTTTTTGCTATAGAACTGGAAAGCATTCTCAGCAAAGAAATTAAATTCAAACAATCCAAAATCAAAGAATGACGAGAACCCCCCCCCCCCCGCTATGTCTTTAGATGAAAACCAATCGTCATACGTCAATAGTAGCGCTACAA
Source organism: Geoglossum glabrum (assembly GCA_021527465.2). Taxonomy (NCBI): domain Eukaryota; kingdom Fungi; phylum Ascomycota; class Geoglossomycetes; order Geoglossales; family Geoglossaceae; genus Geoglossum; species Geoglossum glabrum. The sequence goes on along the minus strand of JAJDFE020000606.1, from coordinate 18,995 downwards.
AGTACCGTACTTTTCCAGCGCAATTCGACCAGCAGCTGTCGTGGGTCCAATTGCATTATAAGGCTGAGAGACGCGACGTAGAATGGCAGAAGCTCTCCGGGCTGCCGCAGGGGTGAAAATTGCTGTATGGGAAGGTCTTTTAAATCGTAATTAAGTGTGTGGATTAACGTTAGTTCTGAGACATGTTAGAGAATGAAGCAATGACATCAGATTATTAGTTTACCATTCAATGCATTACCGCATCTATCAGGAAGGTTGTCATAATCGTAACTGTATATGGGTATGGTGCCGTCTTTTGGGCCGTGTTCTTGGAAGCTGATGGCGAACCACTCTCTCTTCATCTTCGGCTGGTCAGAGAGTATGAGGTCGCCTTTATTGATGAGCCATCGGAGTTGATCCTTTGCCAGGATCATATTGTTAACGGGATCTTCAACGCGATCCCTATCGTCGTGAAGAGCATCCGAAAAAGGCTCGTTCACGGAGATTCCATAACTTCTTGAACAGGCACTCATCTTGCAAAGACCTTTGCTAGTTCCTTTCTCAATGCCGAGAATTGCAGCGCCACGAACCACAGCTGTCCACCTTCGTGGAATCAGTTGTTTTTTCATTGCTCACGAGAGGTGTTGAAGATCTAGCTTACGAAGTGTCTGGCCTCTTGACTTTCAGACCATTTATTAGCTCGAGAGATCCTTCGATTGATTCCTGCAAATATCGGGATTCCGCGAAACCGCCCACTAGGAAAATATTCTAGAACGAAGGTTAGCCAGATGGAAAGGATTTTCGCCGTATAGGCCGTATAGTCAGCTTATACCCTGCAGCGCCTTTGTAAAAATTCCATTTGTCCAAGCTGACCCTCGATTAAATCGATTATCTTGTCGATACGAGGCTCAAAAAAGGATTTCATAACGTCACTAGCCAATATTAGTAAAGAATAGAATGTTGATGCAGGGTTACGAACTAGGTGATCGTGATTTCGCCTTGTTCAACTCTGTTATGCAGGTCTAGGTTTTCTAAAGGCTCTGGCAAAGTCATTTTCATGTCTGGTTGGCCCTTCTTGAATTTTCTTTTGAGAATATTGAAGCTCTTCATAAGCTTGCGCATTTGTTCTCCTTCTCTGTCGAAAGACGTAATCTTGCCACGGGCTTGTGCTGGGTCCAGTTTCAAATAGTTTTCCTCTCCCAGAAGGCCTCTTAGCCAACTTTTGAAGGCTATATCGATAAAGACGGATCCGCATTTAGAACCTATTAAGTTATTAGCCCTATTCACTGGACGGTCAAGATAGTGCTGTAAAGACTACTAACTAGTCGCTCCTGTTACCGGTTCAATTTCAAAGGTCGGTTTCAGCTGCTTGACTTGATATGATATCGTGTCCTTAAAACATCGGGGTTAGACATCGTGTCACTTCTACTGAATGGACTTCACCTACAACCGTTCCTCCACCTGCATCGCATAGCACAAAGCACTCGTTTTTCTATTGTACGTTTGGGAGTCAGCTACCAATAGACAGTCAAGACACAAGCACGTACCCTTAATAACTGCTCATCATCAATTTCATCGTCAGTTTCATCGTCAATCCCACCGTCAATCCCATTGTCAAGCTCGGGGTCAAGTCCCTTCAAATATCTAGCTGTATAGACTGCAGCTGCCTCTGGCTCTGAGACTAGCAACATTTCTCTCAACTTGGGGAACCTCTTTTTGTTGAATCCGGCTCGAGTGACGGCTCGAAATATGGAGTTTTTAGCTCTATAGGACCAGCCCTAGATGGGGAATTTAGTGCCTTTATAACAGAGCGGAATGCTATGACATACTGCAGGAATAGTAACGACAATATCGACAGGTGTTTGACGTCTTATTTGTGGCTTGAAGCTTTGCTCTACCCTCAAGAGAGACTCAAACATTCTAGTAAGGTAATCCGCAACAATGGCCTCAGGCCCTTTCCACGTATATGCCGGCAAGGGTCCGGCATTTTTAATGTGATGAAAGTCAAGATTATGCATCCCCTCCAACGCTTGCAAAACGAAGTCAACTTCTTCGGAAGTGCTAGAAACCTCCAATTGGAGTTTGGTATGCACCATGGCGACGGACTTTGCGTTCACGCTCGCACCCCATTCTGGTCCAATCGCTTTCGAGTATGAGATTACGCTTGGGATTTTTTCATGGTTCTCCATTCCCGGGCCCCAGACATCGATAGCGACGATGTCGTCCAGATTAGCTCTGTCTCCAGCAGCAAGGGCGACCGCGACCCCTGTTTTCCATTGTCAGTGGTAGGAGAGGTCCGACCCTATTTGGCGGGTGGTATACCTGTAGATGTCGTGCCATAATCAACCGCTATGACTAGACGGGTTTCCTGTACCTCGGGCAGTGAATCCGCCATCTCCATTGCTAGAAACGGGGCCAAAGATGCTTGTAGGTTCCAGCACTCGCTGGGCCTGGTGGGGGGAACCTAACCAAAAGAAGCCAGCGATCATCTCACGAACGACTCTTGGCACACACGTGAGAAAAGTCGAGGCTGTTGTCCACGCTGTCCCGTCTCAGCCTTGGGAAATTGCTCACTCCAACTCTTCTACGACGAACAGATTCGTCTGCTCGCTTTGTGAACTCTGATCATGCGCTTCGGAATCACTTCCCATAAGAAGGATAATCGCGATCAAGGCAAGGGATCGAAAGCCTACCCAACCTCACCCCCCCAAGAAGCCCCGATATCTTCACCAGACAACCCTGAGGCACGGCAGAATGCGCAGCGAAGTGGGAATGCTGAACCGACTAGAGATGTCTCCGACGAACAGCCACATACTACGCCTAAGAAACACTGGCAGCCAAACAATCTGCCCCGCAAGCCACTGAACTCGAAAGCTAGTCGCCATGATAACACGGAACAGGATAAGAACGGCCCGCCCCTTGGTTATATTCCAGGCGAACTCAATCATATTTATAGTTATGATACGGTTGCGAACCTTGGCAAGAAGTCCAGGTCGCCTTCTACACCAGAAGGCGAGAATACGAAATCTAGATCATGGTTCAATTTCAATCTGAGCAGACAAAACCATGAGACAGCTGGGCCGTCGCTCTCGAAGCGGAGTCGGCGAGGAAACAAGGACCGGAGTGCCGTATCGTCGAGTGAAAGCGACCCGTCTAATGCCAGTGTTCCAAACAAATCAGGCCTCGATGCGAGCGTTGATGAGACCTCGCCGTCGCGGGGCAAGGAGTTACAGAGAACAGAAACTGGACACGACGAAGAGGATAGTAGTTCCCGAGCAGTAAGGAAAAGAATATCTCATCGTCTCCACAGATTCGACAGAGAATTTTCTCGTTCCTCTTCATTGGAGGATATCGAAACGGCAGTTAACGTTCTTATCGAAGCGCTCCATTCTAGTAATAAATTGGCACACAACACCGAGAAAGCTCTCAAGTTCGAAAGGGAGAAATGTGAGTCCCTGATAAAGTCTAGAAACGAAGGGGCCCGGAGAGAGAGGGAACTTGAAGACAAGATGTCAAAGTTGGAAAGTGATAAAGAGAGAGAGAAAAAGATCTCCACCGATGCTGCAACATCGGCCCTGAGAGATGATTATAAGAAGAACCTGGGAGAGCAAGAATCCGCTTGGAGAAAGAAGGAAAAAGAGCAACATTCGTCTTGGAGAGCAAAGGAAAAAGAGCTACAATCTGTTTGGGGATTAAAAGAAGAAAATTACAAGCGTCAGTTGCATGAGCATGAGGAGGCAGCCAAGCAGATGAAAGTGCTCTTAGAAGAGCATCAATCTGAATGGGATGAGATGAAAGATCAGTACGATTTTCAAATACAAAAGCTGGAGAGCGAGAGAGAAAGTTGGGAGAATACATACAGGGGTAATGTAGCGGAGCTTGATCGACAGCACCAAACGCGAATGATCGAGCTTCAGAGAGACGCGGAAGAAGCGATTAAGAAAATTCAGACGGACGCGGAAGAAAGGATTAAGAAAAATAAGACGAAGTGCGACAATGCAGTCACTGAGCTGGAAGATTCGATAGGACAGTTGAGGAGTGGACATGAGGGTGAACTCAGCCAGCTTGAGCTAGAACACCGAGAGCATATAGCTCGTCTTCAGAGTGGGTTCAGAGGAGAGATTGAGAGAAAGGAAAAGGCTTGGAGCGATAGGGTGTCGCAAACAGAACGAAAGTTGGAAACCACAACAAACAGCTTAAACGCAGAGATAGGTACCATGAGAGAGAGACACAAACGAGAGATAATGGAATGGGGTAAAGAGATAGCTCAGATTAAGGCCAATCATAATACCGAGATGGCGCAAACGATACACCAGTACGAGGCCCAGCAAAGAAAAACGAGAGAAGACCACGAATCCCAGCAAAGGCAAATGAGAGAGGACCATGAATCCCAGCAAAGGCGAATGACGGAAGAGCATAATGCTATTGTAGCGGCGCTTGGAAAACAACGAGAAGAAGAACAAAGGAGCCTATGGAAACGTATTGAGTCTCTAAAGGGGGCGCTAGTGAAGGGGGATCGTTTCAAAGCCATGAGCGACCGCGAGCTCGCCCGTCGTTTCCAAGATATAGCGAGTGATGTTGATGCATTTGCAAGACTTCGATGGGACGATGGACGAGTACGAACTTGGCCCTTTCCAGATAAGGCGTTCTTGAACTCGGAAAATCAGAGAAGAGACAAACAGTACCTCTTTCAAAACACTATCTGGGTCATCCTCTACGAAAAGATCTTTTGTACACCATTCCGGGTGCTGGGGAAGGAAGGGAAGTCACTAGAACAACAATGGATGGCTAACTTCGGTCGAGGTGAGCCCCCTGTTTAGATTCAACGGGTTAAACATCATCACTAAGTTGAAAAAGATCGGAAGTCTACCGGAACACTGGCTCATGGTCCAGTACCCACCAAAGACTCCGAAAAATGGAGGTACGAAACAATCCAAGAATGTCTTGACGCAACTTGTCAGACTCTCGAGGAGGGGGATGCCAACTACAATGTGAAACGGGATTACGAATTGTCTTTGAAGGAGACTACAGACGACATGCTTAAGGAGCTGGGAAGAGTTTCCCCTGTGAGCGACATTGATAAACAAAATTTCAGAAACCTGGTGACAAGAGCTGCAAAGTTCTGGCTTGAAGTCGGGCAACAACGATACAGACTATTCCTCGTCATGTCGGATTCAGGCGGAGAGCCATCGCGGAGTGGGCAAATCGCTGTGAACAAAGAATTCACGCAGAAACTCGTAGTCGTGCCAGAAGTACGACGAATTGGCAGCGGGCAGGGGAAGGGGCTGGAAAATGAAGAATTGGTTGCAGATTGTAAAGGAAATTTCAACGTGTTCAAGTTTCGTTGATTACTTCCTCTTGGTTGATTTCGCGGAGAGGTGTTTCATTATGATTGTCCTGCTTACGTCGGCTCTCCTAGCCCTGTGCACAGCCAATAAGCTGTTCACACTTCCCATTTTTCTCTCGGGAGATTTTACCGTTTAAGTATTGCCATCTCTAACATTACTTGATCACTTCCGACGTCTCTCATGAGTGAACGATGTAAAGTTTACGCTTATGATCCCTTCTCATGCCAACATTAATCCAACAATTGATATATCCCCAATTACAAACAGTGCTAGCTTCGTATCCATCCATAACCAAGCTGCGGGGCGGCGTTCATCGGCTGACTAGATGAGGCTGGAGGGCTGTGGACTTGCCAGCGCATTTAGCGTGTGCAAAAGTACGGCGAAAACGCCGCCTTTCTTGGCGCAGCTTTTCCGCGCTTTTGCTGCTCTCCGCATCACCCAAGATATCCAAAAAGTCTCTTCACAACAGCCAGGTAGGTTTTCGCTTTTATACAGATTGCTACTTGGGCTATTCTGGGGTTAGGGGGACTGGTGTTGTAGAGCTTGTGCTTCTGGGGCAGTGTCTTGTGGCGGAAAGGCAACGCCAAGAAGGGTGGCATTTTCGCCGTATTTTTGCACACGCTAAATCACCAATAAATCCCCGCGCTTTCGCGGAGCCTTGCATACTCCACAACCTCAACCGCACCCACAATCGCAATATCGGGGTGAGTGAGTCTATCCCTCAACCTCACGAGGTCTATGTAATCTTAATACGATTCTAACATTGCACCAGGTCACACACCCAGCCTACCTCACCGCGTAACAACTCCACCTCAAGCAATCTACCTCATGAAGGTGCGCAACCCGTTCAAGAAACCCAGAGATCAAGACCCGCAGCCTCCGCCGGCAGAACGCGTCCCGCCAGGCGATCTCCCCGAGCAATTCGAGCCTGGGCGCAAGGTCAAGCCTGTAGAAATACAACAACTAGCTGAGTTAATCCGCAAGCGCTACGAGCTGGACCTCTCAATCTGGGGCCTTCGAGACTCGCCGGTGCGCGACCGGCCCAAAATCATGGAGAAGATGCGTCGCTCGGACGCCACGCTGCTGAAAATACAGCGGACGATACAATCGTGGGACAGGCGTGATATATTCGACTCGGACAGCGACTGGCAAAAGTTTAAGGAGGTCCAGTGGCGGGTGATGGTGGGCGATAAGCGGATTTGGGCTCAGGATCCGCCCTGGAAGGATCAGGAAAATATGTGACCGGGGATGGAAATGCGGAATGGGTAACGACTAGATGGCCGTCAACTATCTCCCGAAGAATTATTTCGACGTTTATACAACTGATTCCATGCAGCGTCATACCAATTTCCTACTACTTCGCTGTTCCTAGTAGCAGGACCATTTCCACACGGCGATCCGCCATACTTCGGTGTTCAACAGTGGAGTCATTACCCCAGCGACGACAGCCTTCCGCTGTCAACGCCTCATGCTGCTGCTGAGGATTCTATTAAGCCTAGGAGCATATAAAAACTCCTCCGCGTTCGCTCGTTCGTGTTAGTTAGTTAGCAAGCATTCCAAGCAAAAAAAAAAAAAAATACAATTTTTATCCTATTAACATTGATCCTCCGACACTGCCTCCGTGACTCCTAATTTCCGGGGGGGGTGCTACGTGTGCTCATAGCTATCGATAAGATTTACTAATAGGCTCTCTAATTAACCATATCTTTCTAAAACAGGCACATGTAATAGGGGGGGGTACTGGGTAGCCATCTAGTCTCTGTATCCGTGTTCTATCTGCACACATACACACACAATAGGCAATGGGGGGGGGGAGGTTTTTTTTTTTGATTCAGTGTCTTTGGTGGATCCAAACCAATCTATCTAGATATAGCTGTAAAAAAAAATAAAAAAAAATGAAACTCTCAAACAACCAAACAGTCTCGAATCACAGGTTCGACACAGAGCCCATCGCCACTCTTTGAAAAATCACCCTGATATAAACATCTGTTGCATCCCGCTCATCGAGGACCCCACTTCGCAAAGTGGTATCCCGCTCGTCGAGTGGGGCAACTCGATGAGCAAGGCATCCTACTCACAAAGCAAGTTTGTATGCAACTGCACATATGTCAAGAATACACCGTGGACACAAATTCTCATAGCTAGACAGGATATAACACATATTATTGAGTAAGTATATAATTTTATCAAGTATCACTACTTGTTTTCCTAATATCTTTATGGTGATATACCTTGCTACTGTCATATCATTATGGCATTGCTATAGTGTATAGCTCAAAATGAGTAGAGCATTTTAGAACAGACCATTTGCTTCAAAGTATAGGCTATACTGCAACGTATGTATGCAAGGGCAGAACCTTGCAGGCATTGGTCTCGAGTCAATACGACAAACTTCCGGCTAGTATATAAGTAGTATAGAGATCAAGTTGTTTGTGCCTATAAGCATAAGTCCTAACATTTATTTATATTGTAACTATACCATAGTTAGCTACTATCTATATTATCTCCACTTAACTAAACAACTCAATCAAATTGCTACAACAACAATCTTGCTTACTGTTCAGCAGTATTTGGGGTATGCGCCAAGAGATCACATGACACTGAACTGCACTCCTATTTCTAACTGTATAGCTACTTCTCTTCTTTTTCTTCTTCTTTAAGCGCCTAACCAGCCTTCCTCTTGCAGAAGTGAGGTAGATCTGCAAGTAGTAACCTACCCAGACCCCTGTATATGCTGTTTCCCAGGAACAATGTGTATGCAGCATGTGTCGGCATGATAAAAGCGAGTAGTCATGGGGGACTTTAAGCCTCCTTCTGGTCTAGAAGTAAAATAGACGGCCCAAGTTTGTCTATAAGGAGGTTCTGCTGAATTTAACTGAGGTGTCGGGCTGCTTTAAGAAGGGTTATTGTCTTATGGCAAGGTACCGCTCTCTGTCCTAAGAATCCTATATACTTCATTATGTCTTTCGTATACACAGCTAATATATAGCGTAGGAGATAGTGATGGCATTTACGACGAAATTCTCGTCCCCTACTATCCTGGCGTGCCCCCTAACCCTAGGCCCGTCTAGCAACGCTGTTTAGATATAGGGCAACAAGCTCAAGTTTCTACAGCCTTGATCTTTACAGTCACGGTTTTACGGTCTCACACAGCCCCGATAATTTGTTCTGTGTCTTGAGAAAGATGGCCATGAAGCGAAGAACTCTGGTGTATTTGGAAAAGGAACTGGGTCACGTCTCTTTTCGATCGACAACTGTATGATGCTCTACGTTGGTCTCGAACAAGCGCCCGATTCCGGAAACTCCGCCATTATACCGGCCAACCTAGTAGAAAGACCTATTCGGCGGTGGACGGTAATTGTTAATGAGAGCGCAAGAAATCAGAGAACACCTGCGGCGCCGTTGGGGTATCTTGGTCTGTTAGATGAAAGGGAGTCGACTTTTCAACAGGCCACGGTCCCTCTGCCCGCTTCCTCTAGTATGACTTCCTCACGTTGCTTTTACGCTGTCGATACTACCAACAGCCCGGTTGGGGAAGGGACATGGGCCAAAACGAAGACAAGCCGACCCTAGCCTACACCTGGAACATACCTCCGGCAGTCAATGTCACTCTGCCTTGCAAAGGCTACGAATAGTGGAGTTAGTGACGATATGATCGAATCACACGTTCAGTACGCCCAACCGTCTTCCGGCGCCTGAGGAAGAAGAAATTGCTCGACGCACACAAGAAATTAGAGAGAGGCAGATTGGGGGGAAAGAGGAGATGGAGGAGAATGAGGACTAGCTAAATAGCTGCGCAATAGATACCAGAAAACAGTTACTGCAATATAGCAATGCGAGACTACAACGTTTTCCCCCACTTGCTCCCCCCATGCTCTTCACCGGGCCGAAAACTTATCATTCATAGACTTGAAGACCAAACAAAGTGCGGCTAGGAAGTACACCAGAAGTAAAGCATACGCCAGGAATAGGAAATACACCAGAAGCAGAGCGTACGCCAGGAACAGGAAGCACTCCAGAAGCAAGAGTCCACCAGGAACAAGGGACAAGGGAACAGCGAGCGAGTCCTCCAAAGAACCCAAACCCAGTTCCAACAAACAAGGCGCGCCCCAAGGAACCGCTAGAGCAAGCGCTGCCACACACACATGATAACCGTCCGAGTCTTCACCAAACCGGCCCCCCTCCCCTCCTTCGGCAATCCGCCAGACAGGCGAAATATCAGCTACTTTTTTTTTTTTGCGTTGGTATTAGAAAACAAAACCGGGGGATCAAAAAAAAAATAAAAATAAAAAATAAAAAAATATTCAAATTTAAAATAGCTGGATTAAATAGATAAATAAATAAAGATTTAAATAAAATATTAAAAAAAAAATAAAATTTTGGGAAAAAAAAATATATCAGCGACCCCCCCAGCCAGTCAGTCAGTCGGTCTCGGTCTCGGTCACGGCGGGTCTTGACAAAAAAACCTTGGTGTTTTTACCGTCGGAAGGACCACTACTATTACTACTACTACTACTACTACTACTACTACTACTGCGCCGAATTTTCGTATATATCTACGAGAGATGGGGAAAAAAGAAAGAAACAAGAAGAAGAAAGAAAGAAAGAAAGAACAAAAGAAGAAAAAAAAACCCACGTGTCCCTCCCTCCCTCCCTCCCTCTTCTTTTCAACCGAAAAAAACCCATCGCCCTTTTTCCAGGCAAATTTTTTTTTTTTTTTTTTTTTTTTTGCATGCGAGGAGAAAGAGAAAAAGAGATGGATAAAGAACCAGCAGGTCCGCACTATTTTTTTGGTTTGTTTGGTTTTTTCAACACAACAACTCCCCCCCAAAAAAAAATATAAATAAAAAAAAAAAATTAAAAATAAAAAACAGGGATGTTTTTCTCTATCGCCCAGGACCAAGGGTTTGGGGGGAGGAGGGGGGGGGGTTGGTTGGAAATCTGGGCTCGCTTGAGTTGCAAGATTGGCCCCTTCCCGGCCCCCGGTTTCTCTCTCGGGAAAACACACTTTTTTTTTTTTTTTTTTGTTTGGTTTGTTTGGTTTGTTTTGCGTGTGTGTGTGAGTGTGTGTGTGTGAGAGAGAGAGTGTGTGTGTGTAGGATTCGAGCCCAAGTAAGAAGAAGAAGAAGAAGAAGAAGAAGAAGAAGGAGGGGGAGGTGGTCCTATCCTGTCCTATCCTGCACCCCCCACCCCTCGATCGATCGATTCAAAAACCTTTTAACAACGCAACCCAATCCATCTATTTCATCCAACCCCTACGCAGTTAACAACAGAAAAACAGAAAAACAGAAAATACAGAACCAACATTCGGTTTTGTTTTTTTCAACCTCCGCCGCACGCCTTTTTTTTTTGTGCTGCGCGCGCTACCGCAACTTCGCTCTGTTCTTCGATTTTTCTTTCGACTTCTTCGACTTCTTCGTTCCTTTTTTTTTTTTTTTTTTTTTAATTTTTTTTAATTTTTTTATGTTTTTTTTTTGGCTCTCCGCCCGACAAGACCACGTTTCCATCGTTTCTCTCTCTCTCTCTCTCTCTCGGTTCAAACTGCACTTTTTTTTTTTTTCTTTGCCGTGCGGCTGAGCAAGCCATCACACCGTGACAAGGGGGGGGGTGCCTACTGGGTGTGCTACATACTCTAAGTGGTGGAATCCTGCCTCGTTCTAGCTCCAAGAGACTACAAGCCCCCCAGCCTAGTCTGTCTGTCGCTGAAACGCGCGTGGTCTATGTACGTTTTTGATGCCATCGATCCCATCGATCCCCCATCGCCTCTCCTGTCTGGATCAGGTGACCCCCCCAGAAACTCGCATCTCGAACAAGCCAAAAGTTTTGCACCACCTTCAACTCCTCGCCCAATAGTTGTCCTGATTTTGCACCGGGCACGGCACCTAGGGCTGTGGTGAACAACTCCTTCCCTCAAATCTCCATCGAGCCAGGGGCTTCGACGTAGTTCATCAAGCCTTAGTTCGGCTCTGCTCGACGCCAGCAACGTTCCCACTCATCACCTCGATTATGTACTAGATGGCTTATCGCAACCCCAACCCCAGCCAGGGCGTGGGCGATCCACGCTATTCGCCGAGGCACACGTCACCAATTCGCTATTCAGACAGGCGTACCTCTATTCCCTATGGGTCTGGATCTGGGCCGTTGTCATCGAGAATCACTGATCTGCCAAGGCCGCCTGGAGAGGCTGGCAGTAACACTGCGCCGCTGTCTAATCCGAGAGAGACTCCGATGCGTGAGCCTCCAAAGGGTCCGCGTGCCCTCTCCGATCCTTCTCGAGCTCCTGGGTTGGGAAGTGTTAGACCTGCTCCACCACCACCACCACCACCTCTAGGCCCAAGGCGACCGAATCCTCCTGCGCCATTAAGAGGGAACTACGGCTCTAGTAGGGAGTTCCATGACCGTGACCGTGACCGCGACCGCGACCGCGATTTTCGAGATTCTAGAGATCCTAGAGATCCTAGAGACCCTCCCTCATTTAGAGGCGGTGACAGGGATCATTGGAGAGAAAGAGAGCATGACAGGAGTAGGCGACCAGCATCACCACTAGGTGGAAGAGGGCGCTCCCCACCGCCTCCTAGAGAGCCAAGAGACCACCGCGACTTTTCTTCCAGAGAGATTGAGCTTGTCCGTGGGAGGAGGGACTCAAGAGATGGACCTCCATCTGCCGGCTCTTCCTCGTCTGACAATCCCGCAAGTGGAGGGCTTCCCTTCGGCCATGGAAGCGTGGGCATGCGTGGACGCGGAAGAGATGATTGGGGATTCGGTTCCCGCGGGAGAGGTTTCCCAGCGCCACTTAATGATAGGGAGAGAGTCTCTCATGTCTCAAACCGTTCGAAGGAGGGGAGATGGGGGATAGATACCGATAGAGATAGGGAATACCGGGCACGAGAAGACAGGACCAAGATAGACAGAGAGGAGAGAGAACGCGAGGCAGAGAAGTGAGTTGATCTGGTTCCTTTTCTTTTCTTACATATCAGTTTGGGTTGCTCCGGCTAGAAGCTGTCGGGTTTTTTTTTTTTTTTGCAGCGAGGCAAGTCGCTTGGATCTCAAGCTGCCTAGGCAATTCCCCCAAACGCATCGGTACTCCATTGGATTGCCTGCTAGAGTCGATCTCCATCCTTAGCTAGAGTCACTCTGTGACTTATCATTACCATCTTTCGAAATCTTATTTTATTTTATTTTATTTTTTTTTCATTCGCTATCTTCGAATGAGTTGCTAACGTCAGGTATGACTCAGCAGATACAAACAAAGTCAACGCCTTGCTAACAACGCTGAGTCTCGACAAACACTCACCACCCCGACAACCCCATATCAAGCTAATTCGCCGCGGTCAGTACATTCTGAAACTCGCGGTCCGGATAGTCGTATCTCAGAGAGCCGCGTCGCAGAACCCCGTGCTCTTGACAGCCGTACGCCTGGTGGACCCCACCGAGACTTCTCTTTAGGTAGGCGAGCCTCGAGCAGTGGTATCAACCTAAGCCAGCGTGATACCCCTCGGGATGGCCCTCGAGAAGGTGACAAGTCCGAGCATACGAGTACGAGTCGTCCGTACGAGTCTCGCCCACCAACTCCACCACCTCCTATCCCTGCATATGGCTCTGTGCACAGTCGGCCACCACCTCTCATTGTTCGTCCTAATACCTGGGGGTCGTCGTCTCCCACTAAATCAACCGCGCAACAGCCTATTATCCCAACTGGACCTCAAGGATCCCCCCAACCCAAGACAGTTGTGCCGCAGTCCATACCCATAAATGCGCCTCAAGGATTTAAACTAGTGCCAACTGGACCCAAGGGGATATCTGGAGCTAACCCCCCAACTGGACCGAGGTCCGAACGAGCGACGGAGAAACGGGGTGGAACTGACGGTGGAGGTTATACTTCTGAGGTAAAGGAAGAAGGAAAGGACAAAGACTTCAAATTGGCTCATCGAGCTGCCACTTCGCCCATATTATCCCCATCTAAGCCTCCGGCTATTTGGGTAAACTCTGACAAGCCCTCTGTGCATCCTTCCCCTTCCGGAGTTCCCCCTCAGGCGAAACCTTGGACTCCACCACACCAACCTCAAGCGGCGCCTTCCCACCCGGGGTCGTCTTCTGCACAGATCTCTGCAGTTCGGCCGCTCGCGGGTAGTAACGCTCAAGCTGTTCAAGGCCGAGCTGGGTCGCCTGTTGGACACTCGACACACCCTCCTCAAGGTCCTTCTATGAGGCCGATTGATTCAAGCATGTCAACGACCATACCTACTGGACCAAAGGCTGAGCGGCTAGGGTTGGTGGGAATGGGGATGGGGATGGGGATGGGGATGGGGATGGGAAGAGGCAGAGGGCAATCTTGGCGAGGTTCTAGTCTGTCACACTTTACAGGTAGAGGCGGGGCAGTGCCTGCCAAGAGGACTCATGCTGGTGACGAGAAAGAACGGCCAATTAGCGCTGGTAGAATTAATAACTCTAGGTATAGTGGGCATCTTATGTTGGGCCCCGGCGATGGTGATGAGAACTACAAGCAACAATCTAGCCCCGAGGCGAAGGTCGCGATTGACAACAGGACTCGACAATCCAGTGAAAATGTTGCGAAATTGAAATCAGAACCTGAAGACGTGGACATGGTTGATGCGCCACATACAGGAGAGGGTACCTCAAAACCAGACAAATTATCCGAGCCCGGCTATCCCCTTGATCTTCCACCAGAACGGATGGACATTGACTTTGAAGATGATGTTAGTATGGATGTTGACGACTTCAAGGCCAATGATGAACAATTCGACGTGGCTATCGCCGAGCTGGAAGCAAAGTTACGTCAACTCCGTTCAGAGAAGGGACTGTTATACAAGGAAATATACGACAAGGAGCAGTTTCTCAAGGGGGAGGGGGCAGACTTGCCCCAAGATTCGCCTCCACTAAGCGCCCCGCCCACCCTAACGGGACAGGGGGAACACGGTTACGCTTCTTCTCCCGAGGAAGAAGAATCAACAGATTCCGCTGTGTCGTCTACGGCTGAGGAAGACGTGCTCCAGGACTTGCCCATGAACAGGGTAAAGACTCCGTCTATCGAAAAGCTTCCATACCTTCGTACGGACCCTGCCATCCCGCTTTCCGAGATTGAAGTCTTCCAGGAGAATCTTTACAACCATCGGGCCATTGGCGGGATCGTTATCGGACGAATCAAACAGCAGCGGAAGAGCAAGACGATCAAGCATGATGAACAGAGAAAGACGTACGCCGAGTTATACAAGCCGTGGAGACTACGTGTAGATGAACTGGACGAGGAAAAGCGGAGGTCAACCGTCTATAGAGACCCATCGGTGACTGCACCTGATACTCAGGAAGACGCTCACCCCTCTCTTATCATAGAGGGTAGACGGGGGGGCAAGTTCAGCAGCGCACTGGAATATGAACAGGTTCTGAAGGAGTCGGCTGCAGCAGCCAAGGAATTGAAGGAACGAGCTGAACGGGAGGAGAAAGCAAGAGCTGATACGGACAAAGAAGCGGTTGTGCCGGCTATGCTCGACGAGGCAGAAAAGAAGGCCTGCCTTTTTAAAGATACAACTTGTTATGTTAAACCCGAGGCTGTCCTTCAGACTTTTAGATATTACCCTCCCGAAGACGACTTCACACCAGACGAGCAAAAGGCATTTTGCGATGCTTTTTTTGATTTCCCAAAGAAATGGGGTAGGATTGCTGAGAACCTACCGAATCGCGACTACAAGGACTGTATCCAGCATTACTACCAGACGAAGCAAAAGGAGAGGTACAAGCAGATGTTGAATAGGCGGAGACCGGGGAGAAGAAAGAAGCAGAGGGATGCTCATGCACAGCCCAAGTCGAATGCGCTCATGTCCGATCTAGGCACGCGCCCTGAGGTCTATGACGGTGACGAATTTGGCGATCGCCCTCCCGCAACGACAGATACTGGTCGTCCGAGGAGGGCGGCAGCCCCGATTTTTGGTGCAGACGGCGCAAACGACTCTGAGCCAGCAACGCCTGCGCCGACACCCAGTAGGAAAACCACTGCCAATGCGAGCTCTGAGGAGATAGGAGATCCACCCGCGGAGAAGTCAGGCAAGCGAGGCCGTGCAGCCAGTTCAAAGGAAAAGGGCCCGAGAAAAGCAAGAAATACATTACTTACAGGACCTAGTCCATCCCCTCAGAAAGGGGGGAAGGAAAGGGAAAGAGACAAAGACAGAGACATGGAGCCGAAAATAGAGGATGAGCAAAAGCCAGGGGACTTGGAAGCCGCACAGTTGCTAGCGGGGTTGGGGGATGGTCTCCAGCCTCTTCCGGAAGAAGGATACCCAAATCAACCTATACAAGCTGTACAGCAGTTCGGCGATCCTCAGCACCCAGTAACACAACAAGCGCGTGGGACTAGTCAGAAGCCAGTCTCTCAAACCTCGAGTTATTGGTCAGTCCCTGAGACACAAGATTTTCCAAAGTTACTTGCGCACTTCGGGACAAACTGGCAGGAGATTGCGAACTATATGACGTCCAAAACGCATATTATGGTAAGCCTCTGACTTACTCTACCCCACTATAGTCCTTTTGCCTAATATCTTTTTTTTTTTTTTTTTTCACTTCAGGTCAAGAACTACTTCCAGCGTGGGGTGGAAAAAGGTAAAATCGAATGGGACAAGCTTGCGAGAGACGCGGATGAAAGGATCAAGCGGGGAGAAAACCGCGGCCTTCCCCCCCCGCTAGCCCAACAACCCAAGAGACACCAATTACCAACACATCGCGCATTGGCCCCGAGCTCTAGTGTAACTAGTGTAATGGACCCGGACGAACCGGGGACAAGGCAGCAACTAGCAACATCTGTGCCAACTCCTTCATCGCAAAACCATTTCGCTAGACTCCCCACTATTTCCCAATCATCACCCCTACAGCCTCAGGCTGCACAACAGAGTACCCCACAGCCTCAACCTTCCAGCCAGCAGATAAGAGCCCCTCCTCAAGGCCCACGCCCTGGGTTCTTCTCTGATACTAGTGTCCGACAAGTCCCCCAGGCTCAGCAACCAGCATCACAGCCACAGCCGCTGCCCACACAACAACCTCGGCCACCGCCACTTAAGCGGCAGGCAGAACAGCACATACAGCAACAACAACAACAACAGCAGCAGCAGCAGCAGCAGCAGCAGCAGCAGCAGCAGCAGCAGCAGGCACTACAGCAGCCGAGGCAGGGACAGTCGGTCCAGCAGCAGGCCCAGCAGACCCAACTCGTCCCACAAGCTCAACAGGTCCAGCAGGCTCAGCAGGCACAGCAGGCACAGCAGGCACAACAGGCACAACAGGCACAACAGGCACAACAGGTACAGCAGGCACAACAGGTACAGCAGGCACAACAGGTGCAGCAGGTGCAGCAGGTACAGCAGGTACAGCAGGCACACCAGGCTCAACAGGCTCAACATCCCCAGCCGACCCAGCAGGCCCAGCAAACCCAACAGACTCAGCAGCTACAGCAGGCCCCATCGCAACAGCGGATGCATTTGTTTCACGCACAAGAGGTGAGACAGAAGGGACTCCATGCACGGCAGGGACAGCCAGTACAGCCAGTGCAGCCAGTACAACAGAGACAGCCGGTACAGGTACCACAACAAGTGCAGCCAGTGCATCAAGTACAGCAAACACAGCAGGCACACCAAGTACAGCAAGCACAGCAAGTACAGCAAGTACAGCAAGCACAGCAAGCACAGCAAGCACAGCAAGCACAGCAAGCACAGCAAGCACAGCAAGCACAGCAAGCACAGCAAGCACAGC
>JAJDFE020000605.1:0-22747 GCA_021527465.2 Geoglossum glabrum | reverse complement strand
TACTAACCAGTCCATGACCAGAAATTCGATGATCCGATCCTGTGCACCAAGCCACAGCCTCACACTGGGAGGCCAGGAACGCTGCAATTCGGTAGAGTTGGCAGCAACTGCGTTTCACTCCAAATATACAGGAAGGTCGTTGTTTGCTGTGCATCCAAAAATTCATCTTAATACTAGAGAATAAGCAGGAATGCCCGTGGTCAGAATAAAATGAGGGTTGAGAATAAGTTACCTGAGTGTAAGCCCGTTGGTTCTGAGAGTGGAATCGCTCTTCATGGGGAGCATTATGAGTGTAACGATTAAATGAGCGAAGATGAGCGATCCCCCGCCTTCCCAGCCAAAAATAACTTTATGAGTAATATTCCAGAAATTCGGGAAAATACTCTTCAAAACATTGAACTTCCTATATTGATTCAAAGCTTGAAATTCTAAATAATTTTTGATTGAGAATTATAGAGACTTTATGGATTTTCTTTGGTTTTTGGGAACATTGGAATGGTCACGACCAAGATGGTTGAGAAGGCCTTGGCGGCCTCAACAATGGGTTGCTGGGGCAACGCCCGCGTGTGTCTAGCTGCGACCGACAGTTTCGAAGCTCGGCCGCCGTTCCAACTGCAACTGATGAGCCCGTTTTGGTGGTGGGCCGAATGCTGCCTGACTTCAGCCCGGTACTAGTGCACGAAGTGCTGTTTCCCGCTCACGAAGAGCCGTTTACATATGCTCACGATGAGCCGTTATCTGCCCTATAGATGTGCACGAAACGCCGTTCTATGCCCACGACATGGCACAACCATGAGCCGGTATGCCCCCGAAGAGCTGTTTACATTCCTACAATGGGCTGTTTCCTTTGCCTACGGGTGAGCCGTTACAAATGCCCTCGAGGGGCTGATTGATGTCCGTTTCCTGACCACCATGTGCTGCCAGCGCCGTTTGCAGATCCTTGATGGGCTATTCCATTGCCCTCAATGGCCTGTTGTTTCCCTTGTTCACAATGGATTGATACTGGTGCCCTTGATGGGCCGATACACCCCCGCGCGAAACACGATGGGACAGTTGACGTCCATTTCCGGGGGCCGTTGGTCGTTACATGCCCACGAGGAGCCGCAATGATAGCGGGGGGTCGACTGCTGCCCATTTCCGGACCGATACCTGCTCTCCGAGGACCGTCCTTCTTGCCCATGATGGGTCGACATCTGTCCGACGGCAGGCCGATACCTGTGCACGAGCACCGCTATATGCCTTGAAGGCAAATTTTCTGCGATACCGCAGGGGCTGCCGAGACCTCGAGCCTCTAGGGGGAGGAGGACCAAGTATACGGCTGAGGACCAGGCCTAGAAAATGGGGACCTAGTGGGTCTAGGGCCGAGGAGCCAGATCTACGAAGTAAAATTTAGGAAGAGTAGTACGATGACCCGAGAGTAGAGGCTGAGTAGGACCTAGGCGGAGGTAAGAGTACTCCGAGGACTGGACTGATGGGAGACCGAGGCCGAAGGAATGGGGACCTACAGGGTTGGAAGACTCAAGAGGGCCGACCACGGGAGGAGCGTGGCGCGGCTGCGTTACGGCAAGTGGGCTGAGCTGTAGCTAGCGGGACCACCCTACCGGAGAGCGAAGCTGGGCCGTTGGAGAGCAAGGCTGTGCTATGAAAGTAGGCCAAGCTATAGCCAGCGATATTGCATCACAGAAGCGCGAGGTCGAGCTGGAGACAAGGCCGAGCGATGGAGGCCCGCTGGCGGGCAAAGGCTTGTTCGAGGCAATATTGCGC
Source organism: Geoglossum glabrum (assembly GCA_021527465.2). Lineage (NCBI taxonomy): Eukaryota > Fungi > Ascomycota > Geoglossomycetes > Geoglossales > Geoglossaceae > Geoglossum > Geoglossum glabrum. Next base: position 20,983 of record JAJDFE020000605.1, on the reverse strand, counting down.
GACTGGCAGTGCCGTGGTAGGAATGCGTTGAGAACTGAGACAGAACGCCTCCGGTCGAGTCAGAGCTCATTGTTACAGCTGGACGATCGCTGTTTGCGGGAGAAAGAATGCACCTGGAAGAAAAGTAAGGTATGGAGGCCGTCGGGGCGCCGGCCGGGGAAGGTGGATCTAATGTTAGGGCCACGAAGCCTGCAACTAGTAGGGCTAGACCTCGGCCACTGCTGTCCTGAGGCCTTGGCAGCCTCGGCGAAGAGTTACTGGCAATGCCATTGGGAGGCCTCCGGCCTCATTGTGTAAACCGATAAGTCTATGCTAGGGAACCCATAGGTTAATGTCAATGCCTTCTCAATCCTCATGTTAATCTAATGTTAGTGTCAATGATACCACATTGGAAACTGCTGGCCGCAGTATCCTGATCTATATCTCATATCAATGTCTGTAGCTCGCCATGACTGCTACATGTAGCCCGAGCTCCTGGTTGGAAGATCGAATCAGAAAGCCACTATCACCCATGATCAGAATCCAGAACTTTATTCGTAAAGCGGACCAAGTAAGTTATTTTCCACTCGAAGGGACAACTGAGCAGGCTAATTAAATATACAGAAAAATCATCAAGAGGGTTAAGGAGAGGAGGCGGATATAGCCGGGTCGTAAGTGTTTTGAGTTACTACTATCAAATAGAACACACTAATTCTAACGTAGTAAAAGCTCTATGCAAAATCAAGCATGATAGGATAAGCTTCGAGTTTCTCATCCCGGAAACCCCCTTTCAACAAGTTGTATGGGGAGTTATGCACCAAAGATTTCCTCGTCTCGGAATTGGGGCCTCTGCACTCCCTGCCCTCCAAGCGGCTGCAGAAGCTGCACTAGTCACCGAGTTTGAATGTTTGTCTCTGGGTCACAGTGATTGGCCCCTCCCTACCAATATTTTCACCAGCAGCAAACCTTGTGGCGATTCGTGCCAAACGAGTCACGCTGCAGGTAAAGGATATACTAATGAGGAGCTTAAAGTATGGTAATAGGGTATTCCTTTTTTAGGAATCCTGATACCAAAAAGCAAGCAGCGTATCGATTATAGAGCTTCCCGTTGTTGAGAATCCTGATGCAGCATATCGGTTATGGAGCTTTCCTTTATTAGGAATCCCGATACTAAAGAGCAGCATGTTAGTTATAGAGCTCCCCTTTGCTGGGGATCCTGGTGCTGAAGAGTAGCATGTCGGTTATAAGGCATCCGTTTATTGGAGTTCCCGACACCGCGGAGCAGCGTATTGGTAATGGAGCATGTCGGTTGTGGGGCATCCCTTTGTTGGAAATCCTGATGCTGAAGAGCACCATGTCAGTTACAGTGATCCTTACAATGATCTGTTTTTGAATACTGACCAAGCCGCGGAAATAAAAGCTGCTGGAATAATGGGAAAATAGCAGATGATGATGATGATGATGATGGCAGAGCTATCAAGCATGGTATAATAAGTGATATCCACAGAAGTCACGATAAAAAATGTTCTTTAGGGGAAGAGAGGGGCCGTTGGCTGGTTATTGTTTGTGGCGGATAGGGGGACTGTCATTATTGTTCATATTCTGAAGATCACTAATGTAATGAGGTGGATGCCGGTAGCCAGGTCAATTTAATTCCTCTATTCACATCAATCCATCCGTCCCAGGCCAGACTGAAGGAAGTGACAACGATGAGTTCGGTACTAGCCGAAGGGATGTCTAGATAGACAAGCTTTTATTTTCTAGTCCTGAAAGGCAAAGAAAGAATGGGGGGGTTGTACTATGCTGCTGCGGTTGACAGTAGAGGTGACTCCTCAGCTTTTGGTCTTCCGCGACGTAACAGTCGGGAATAGAGGGCTTCCGACTTTGTCTCTTCCCCCGTTACCCCTCGCCATGACCGCATCAATAATGATCCTCTACGGAATATACTTTTGATGGTTTAGTGCTCCAACTCAGGAATCGGGGGTCGATCGTCGCCGAGGATAACCTTATCACCGTAGGAGTTGATGACATGCTGGTCAATATATGTTTTGGGTGTCGGTATGGCGCAGATGATAGCACTATCTTTGGCATACCATATGCACTGAAAACCATATCGAAACGATTCGGGTTGATTGAGGACCTTGACTTGCTGAAGGAGAAGCTGGGGCAAGAGCCTCGGAGGACGTGATGAGGAGAATCCCGGTGTCGGGAACGGGACGTCCGCTTCCTTCAGTACCGCCCCCCGATGGCCGTCCTTTTCGATGTCGATCGGCACATGCGACCGACCGTGTCGCCACGCAACCGGTCGTGTCGCCACGCACCCGATCGTGTTGCCACGCAACCCATCATGTCGACGAGAGACCGACGTCAACAACGACGAGCGCTGGTAATAAATAGTTCGTAGGTAAGTTCATCTTCTTTCAAAATGCGATTTTACGAATTCCTCGTTGCAGTCATAGCCAGGGTCGGGTTCGGGTCGGACCAGGGTCGAGTCGGATGGGGTTGAATGCCAGACTCACTCAATCGAACTTCCCAGAATCTGTACCAAGGCATTTGGAAATCGGTGCCAGGGGTTACCCCCATGATAGACATCGGGCTGGGGGCGGCAGATGGCGTTACATACCCAAAGTCAACCACAAATAGCTGAAGGACTTGTTTGCAGTGGTCTATATGGGATATAGAATGGGTAGGATCCTTGCGCCAATGCTCTCGCGGATGCATTCTTGCAACAGTTCCGCCGCCGCAATGCGGCTATCGATGCAGTCGCTACTTACTGCCACTTCCAGGAGGGGGGAGCTGCTGGCCGACCACGTGCGAGGCCATCTACGCCGTCGAAGGAGGCGGACCCGCAGCTGGCAGCCGCCGAGGCCGAGAAGCAAGCGTTGAGTGACGCTATGTTGTTGGTGTTTACAGAAAAGAGAACCACCACGTGTTTCCTCTGCTTAGGGGAGCAGAGCTTGCCGTTCAAAAGGCGTACTTACAAGTTTGCCAGTCCGGGGGACTTGACGAAGCACTTTAAGCAGAAGCATCTGGCCCACATCAGAGAAGGGGATCCGCTCCGGTGCAAGGTCTGTCGAGTGGGGCTGGAGCACAAGCAGCATCTCCAGAATCACGCAGAGAGCATCTGCGGGACGGTTTCCTGACCCCTCAATGCTCTACCTAACCGACTTTGTGTTTGTCTTTTGTCTTTTGTTTATATTTTTGTTTGTGCTCTCTTATATGTAGCTGGGTTGATCCGCTACCTCTGTACGCGCCAGTCTGATGTCGGACAGGTGCGTTCCGTCAAGACACCACAGGCGGTTGAAGAAAGTGGTGTCCGCCACCGACCAGCTGCTGCCGGAGTTGTGCGCTTATAGGCTTCGCTTTCAGGGACCTTACAGCATCCTTCAGTGAGGCACTCGGGTCAACGCAACTCTGGCAGCAGGTGGTCGGATATCAAGAGGAGACTCAATGAGTAGTTTGGATTCCAGTGTAAATTTCAGCTTGCTCTAAGTTCTAGTAGGCTGGATTCGCGAACAAAAACGAAAGCATGTTTCGCCTGAGAAGTCTACACCACCGCGGACTGCTCGTTGCTTGACGCAGTACTATTTAACTCTCCACTCCTCGCCAGCTCGCGACGTCCTACCCATGTGTGTATGTGTCCGTACGTCTGCGCGGTGCACAGCCGTCTCGTACAGATGCAGCCAGAACTTCGACTTGTAGAGAAAGGCGCTCCAGTACTTGGGGAACGCGGGGTCCTTGCAGTACCAGCCCACCGACGGGCGCTGCACAGGTCAGCGTTGTCCACGTCGGTGTCGCTTGTTAGGTCGTCGAAGGGAGTGGATAAGTCGGCGGGGATATCGTCGGGCGGTGTCGAGTGGCTCTGTCGTGAGCATCGCTTGGTAGTTTTGGTCAGAGGCTGGTGGAGTGTGGGGAAGGGCCTTGGACCTTTGGGGAGACTGGCTTATCGGATGCAGCTTGCCGCTCGAGCGCCTGCTCGAATCCAACGACGATGAGTTCGCCCAATACCTTTACCAAGACCTGCTTTCCCTCTTTTATGTCTGTTGCGCAAGTTTTAAGTTTTTTTGGGTTTTGCTAGGAAAAGGAAGAAAAAAGGAACCCAACTCTCGTTCAGAAAGATAAAATCGAACTGCAGGAACATTAAAAGATCTGTGCCTTATCGTCTTGACCGTCAAACATTATAAAACACTGCTGGATCGAACCCATTCCAACCCTCCTAAATTTTCCGCGCCCTGGGGCCGTCGCGCATTCTGTAACAAACAGCACAAAATATTTCCGGTTTCCAACCTCTCCTATAGCCTCTCTTCCCATTATAGCACACTGTACTTCCGGTTCAGTATCAAACCACAGCTGCCCGACTTCGTTGTCCTCCTTGTCCTCCTTGTCGCATACAACGCGTTTCGCGCCCTCGGGTTTGATCTTGCAATTTCGAAGCCGTCTCACTCGGGCTTCCAATACATAGTCATTACTCTCCGGGCTGCTAGCCGCATCGCTCGCATTGACGTTCACAAGTCGAACGCTGTCATCCCACTCAACACGTCCACGATTTATTTGCAAATACTGGATCTGCCCGTGATACGCCATCCAAGACCACGATGGAGGCGCCTCACCAGCCGGGTAAGGTATTTGCGTCAGGGTATTCTGTGCCCGTTGCCACAGGAGACTTCGATGGAGGAAGGGGAAGCTTTCAAAGATCCCGTGTCTGACCTCAGTTCTGAGAGTTTTGGCCAACGCCGCGGCCAGTGAGCCGATTGCACAGGGCCTGTCTCTCGGGTGTGTAATGCTGAGTTTCGAGTAATCTGTAAAGAGAGATTGAAAAAGCCCGATTTGAGTATTTTGATAACGGCGCGCGATCGAATGAGGAAACTCTGGGTCGCTTTGAAAAGTCAATTCTGCGCTGATTTTATTGGAAGTTAGTAAGGTTATTAGGTAAGTACTCGGTGATGAATGAAGAAAAGCGAATTATAAAGACAAAAAGCGGTGCTTTTAAACCGAGCCCCGGATATGAACTTACTTCTTCATAAAAGTAAGCGTTTCGCATCGGAGCCCACCGCCACACTCCCAATACGTTTGCCTCTTCGTGAAATGGATTGTTCGGCGTGATAAGGCTCGTTCCTGCAACACCCATGCCCGCGTATTCAAGACCCCCTTCACCACGTCGCCATCAAAATTATCGATTGATGTGCAAATGTAGACTTTGCCATGTGATGAATTGGGCACTGTCACATATTGCGAATCTTTCTCTTCCAGTTGCCGCTTGAGAAATCCTTTGGTCGAGTCTTCAGCAGAGGTGGCAGCAATTGTACAATAAGCATTCTTGAAGACTGCTTCCATCTTCGTGGATTCGGTATTCCAGTCCTTTTGGTCATCTTGAATAATACAAAGCGAATCAATCCAGAGGTATCGCTTGCCGAGTTCTCGAGTGACTCTGATTGCATCTTGAAATGTCCGCGGCAAGTCCCCAACCTCGAATCCTCCCATCTTCTTCTCCTCCCCGCGGGTAGTAGTACTCCACTTGTCTCTCTTTTCTTCCGGTAAATTATTCCAGAGCTGGCCCCAGCAATGGGACAGAGCAACGTAGTGTTCTCTCTGACTTCGTTTGTCTGTTTTCACAAGGCGCACAGTATGGCCATCTCCCACATCAATGACCCGGGTTGGCATTGGAGATCCATTAGGCTCAGGACAGCATCCACCGGGTCGCGAGCAATTGCCTTCGTCACAAAGTCGAATCCATTCCTTGATTAGCTTGAAATGAAACGGGCTACCCGATTGTAAAAATCCGGGGAGTCCGGGTTGGATTGACTCTGACCTTCTAGAGTCATCTTGGGGGCATTCTAAAAGATATTAGCTATCTATTCCAACAACTTCAACAAAGCAAGGCAGTGTCACAGACTCGGCATAGTACAAATCCTTACGTATTGCCGAGCGTTAAGAAGTTGCATCTGAGGCTCCTTGATCCAAGCCTCATTAGGGATTTTGGAGAGGATTTGACAAAGAACACAGTCGTTGTCCTTTAGATCAGATAACGAAGAGAGAGGGGCCTCTAGGTCAATCTTGAGACAGCGATCGCATAATCCTGAAGCGGCTTTATAATTGAATGTCGAGTTTAATCGAATTTCTGCTTCAAAGGATGCTAAAAGGGCATTATCACTTGGATAGGTCCATTTGTCATCGGCAATCTGGATTTGTTCATCCTATATTAGCACTGCATACTATAGAATTTATATAAGCTGTACTTACACGCTAAATCACCCCAAGATACTCATAATCAATAACCCTCTCTTTCTCTCTATCAGCACCAGAGCTGCACTTACATCCTAAATCACCCCAAAGCACTTATAATCAGCAACCTTCTCTTTATCTCTATCAGTACCAGAGCTGCACTTACAATCTAAATCACCCCAAAGCAGTTGCAATTAACAATCCTCTCTCTTTTTATCAGCGCCAAAGCTGTACTTACAAGCTATATCACCCCCAAAGCACTCACAATCAGCAACCCTCTCTCTCTCTTTATCAGCGCCAGAGCCGTACTTACAATCTGGGTCGGCCCAAAGCACTCGTAATCAGCAACCCTCTCTCTCTCTCTCTATGAGTGCCAGAGCTGTACTTACCCGCTAAATCACCCCAAGGCACTCGAAATTAGCAACCCTCTCTCTCTTTCTATCAGCGCACTGCACTTACATGCTAAATCACCCCAAAGCGCTCGCAATTAACAACCCTTTCTCTCTCTTTATCAGCGCCAGAGCTATACTTACACTCTAAATCACCCCAAAGTGCCTGCAATCAGCAACTCTCTCTTTCTCTATCAGCGCCAGAGCTATACTTACATCCTAAATCACCCCAAAGCACTCGCAATTAACAACCCTCTCTCTCTCTCTCTTTATCAGCGCCAGAGCTGCACTTACTTCCTAAATCATCCCAAAGCACTCGTAATCAGCAACCCTCTCTCTCTTTATCAGCGCCAAAGCTGCACTTACAAGCTAAATCACCCCCAAGCACTCGTAATCAGCAACCCTCTCTCTCTCTTTATCAGCGCCAGAGCTGCACTTACTTCCTAAATCACCCCAAGGCAGTCATAATCAGCAACCCTCTCTTTCTCTCTATCAGCGCCAAAGCTATACTTACACTCTAAATCACCCCAAAACACCCATAATCAGCAACCCTCTTTCTCTTTCTATCAGCGTCAGAGCTACACTTACAATCTAAATCACCCCAAAGCAGTCGCAATTAACAACTCTCTCTTTCTCTCTATCAGCGCACTGTACTTACAAGCTAAATCACCCCAAAGCACTTGCAATCAGCAACCCCCTCTCTCTCTCTATCAGCGCCGCTATACTTACTTCCTAAGTCACCCCAAGGCACTTGCAATTAGCAACCCTCTCTCTCTTTATCAGCGCCAGAGCTGTACTTACTTTCTATATCACCCCAAGGCAGTCATAATTAGCAACCCTCTCTCTCTCTCTATAAGCGCCAGAGCTGTACTTACAAGCTAAATCATCCCAAAGCAGTCATAATTAGCAACTCTTTCTTTCTCTCTATCAGTGCCAAAGCTGTACTTACAAGCTAAATCACCCCAAGGCACTCGTAATCAGCAACCCTCTCTCTCTATCAGCGCCAGAGCTATACTTACTTCCTATATCACCCCAAGGCAGTCATAATTAGCAACCCTCTCTTTTTCTCTATAAGCGCCAGAGCTGTACTTACTTTCTATATCACCCCAAGGCACTCGCAATCAGCAACTCTCTCTTTCTCTCTATCAGCGCCAAAGCTGTACTTACACGCTAAATCACCCCAAGGCAGTCATAATCAGCAACCCTCTCTCTCTTTATCAGCGCCAGAGCTAGACTTACATCCTAAATCACCCCAAGGCAGTTATAATCAGCAACCCTCTCTCTTTCTCTATCAGCACCAGAGCTATACTTACATCCTAAATTACCCCAAGGCAGTCACAATCAGCAACCCTCTCTCTCTCTTTATCAGCACCAGAACTGTACTTACACCCTAAATCGCCTCGAGGCAGTCACAATCAGCAACCCTCTCTCTCTCTTTATCAGCACCAGAGCTGTACTTACACTCTAAATCACCCCAAGATACTCATAATCAATAACCCTCTCTTTCTCTCTATCAGCGCCAGAGCTGTACTTACACGCTAAATAACCCCAAAGCACTTATAATCAGCAACCCTCTCTTCCTCTCTATCAGCACCAGAACTGCACTTACACGCTAAATCACCCCAAGGCAGTTGTAATCAGCAACTCTCTCTCTCTCTTTATCAGCACCAGAGCTATACTTACAAGCTAGGTCACCCCAAGGCACTTGCAATTAACAACTCTCTCTTTCTCTCTGTTGGTGCCAGAGCTATACTTACAAGCTAAATCACCCCAAGGCACCCACAATCAGCAACTCTCTCTTTTTCTCTATCAGCGCCAGAGCTATACTTACATGCTAAATCACCCCAAAGCCGTCGCAATTAACAACCTTCTCTCTCTCTCTCTATTAGCACACTGTACTTACTTCCTATATCACCCCAAGGCACTTATAATCAGCAACCCTCTCTTTCTCTCTATCAGCGCCAAAGCTATACTTACAATCTAGATCACCCCAAAGCAGTTGTAATCAGCAACCCTCTCTCTCTTTATCAGCGCCAGAGCTGTACTTACTTTCTATATCACCCCAAGGCACTTGCAATTAGCAACCCCCTCTTTCTCTCTATCAGCGCACTGTACTTACAATCTAAATTACCCCAAAGCACTCGCAATCAGCAACCCCCTTTCTCTCTTTATCAGCGCCAGAGCTATACTTACACGCTAAATCACTCCAAGGCAGTTGTAATCAGCAACCTTCTCCCCTTCTCTATCAGCGCCAAAGCTGTACTTACATGCTAAATCACCCCAAGGCAGTCATAATCAGCAACCCTCTCTCTCTTTATCAGCGCTAGAGCTATACTTACTTCCTAAATCACCCCAAGGCAGTCATAATCAGCAACCCTCTCTCTCTCTTTATCAGTGCCAGAACTGCACTTACTTCCTAAATCACCCCAAGGCACTCGCAATTAGCAACTCTCTCTTTCTCTCTATCAGCACACTGTACTTACAAGCTAAATCACCCCAAAGCACTTGCAATCAGCAACCCCCTCTCTCTCTTTATCAGCATTAAAGCTGTACTTACTTGCTAAATCACCCAAGGCACTCGAAATTAGCAACCCTCTCTCTTTTTATCAGCGCCAGAGCTGTACTTACAAGCTATATCACCCCCAATGCACTCGCAATCAGCAACCCTCTCTCTCTTTATCAGCGCCAGAGCTGTACTTACTTCCTATATCACCCCAAGGCAGTCATAATCAGCAACCCACTCTCTCTTTATCAGCGCCAGAGCTGGACTTACTTCCTAAATCACCCCAAGGCAGTTGTAATCAACAACTCTCTCTCTCTTTTTATCAGCGCCAAAGCTGCACTTACACCCTAAATCACCTCAAAGCACTCGCAATTAACAACCCCCTCTCTCTCTTTCTATCAGTGCCAGAGCTAGACTTACTTCCTAAATCACCCCAAGGCAGTTGTAATCAGCAACCCTCTCTCTCTTTTTATCAGCGCCAAAGCTGGACTTACTTCCTAAATTACCCCAAGGCAGTCGCAATTAGCAACCCTCTCTCTCTTTATCAGCGCCAAAGCTGTACTTACTTTCTATATCACCCCAAGGCACTCGAAATTAGCAACCCCCTCTCTTTATCAGCGGCAGAGCTGCACTTACACTCTAAATCACCCCAAAGCACTCACAATTAACAACTCTCTTTTTCTCTCTATCAGCACCAAGCTGCACTTACAAGCTAAATTACCCCAAAGCACTCACAATCAGCAACCCTCTCTCTCTCTGCATCAGTGCCAAAGCTGTACTTACAATCTAAATCACCCCAAAGCAGTCGCAATCAGCAACTCTCTCTCTCTCTTTCTATCAGCGCCAGAGCTAGACTTACTTCCTAAATCACCCCAAGGCAGTTGTAATCAGCAACCCTCTCTCTTTATCAGCGCCAAAGCTGGACTTACCTCCTAAATCACCCCCAAGGCAGTCGTAATCAGCATCCCTTTCTCTCTCTTTATCAGCGCCAGAGCTGTACTTACAAGCTAAATTGATATTAGTATTACCAATAGATATTGTCCCAAATTATAACACTTACTTTGAAGTATCCACTATAGTCCTCCCAGCTATCAGAAGTACAGGAAGTTTTCGTCGCCATTGAAAGGCCTTTGGAGCTAGAGGTCGCAGAATAGAATATATTAGAAATATAGTCTGCAAACCTGACAGGTATTCTCAAGTAGCTGGCCTTACGTAGTTACGGAGGGGTAAAAGTGCAGTTTTTCAAATTTTATCAATGGACACCACGGCCACATGCGCTTCAGTGCAGAGGCAGAGATTCACTGGGATAATGATCGGAGTTCTGGATTTTAAATTCTGCAGGTGGTTTTTATTGGTAGAACTAATTTGGTTGGAGGTAGGTACGGGTGAACGCCCACGGAAGATGGACTACTTGATCGAGAGGAAGATGATTCTTGTATTGTGTTCTAGCTACTGCGAAAAGGAAAAGGAAAACATTCTTATTGTGGGTCATGTGATGAGCACGCGAGCACGCGAGAGAACGCGGTCGCGGGCTCCTACCATAACTGTTGAGATATGCCTCGCCGCCGCGGAGGCAATGCCGTGGACACGGCATTGTCACGGATATGATGTTGCCGTGATAACGGCATCGCCACGAACACGGCATTGGAAGCGTCGTCACACATGTGCGACGCGGGAACGATAGTTGAGACCGGTGTAGGTCTCAGGATTAAGATTACGGAGGCTGGAGGCCTCCTAGGCAATGCCGCCGTTGCCAGCAGGACGTCTATAACCAGAGGCAGGGCCTCGTAGTTAGAACAGTAGTCAAGTCAATACATAAGTTTCGCTGGCGAAATAGGTTTCGAGCCCTAACCATTGTTTATATTGTGACTACGCTGTGACAACCGTTCCCACTACAAGCACCTTAGCAACCGACCAGAATACCACTGCGCCAACACTCCTCGCGATGGGAAGGGTGGTGTGTTCCAGTACGACTTGGGCAAAACGATACCAGATCGAACTTTCGTGACAACAGGGTTCTTGAATCAGCCACCAATTATCCCGCGGGCAGTAGTGAATGGACTCAAGGCAGAGTACGAGGAAGAAGGCCATCAGCTTGAAGATGCTATCAACAATGTTCTCCAGAAGAACCCGAGACTCCAGAAGAAGTACAAGAGACCAGATCCAAATACCGACCGGCTGTATCAGAGCGGAGTTGTTCATCCCCAAAACAATAGCTCAAGCTGTGCGGTATTCTGTGGTGATGATACTTCAAAGTTGATAATGCGACCTGGAAGGACTGAAGATGAAGATAATCCAGCAATTCACTACGGCCTGATCGCTTCAGCGAACCAGTTGATGAAAGACGCTTCGGTTCGAGACAGACTTGCAGGACTACTCGGACTCGCACAAGAATAAGGAGTGGCAAGGGTATGCAGCAAAGGCGGCAGCTGCATATGCGAAAGATCTTCTGTTGTAGAACGTAGGTAGCAGCTAGATTCTAATGACTTGAAGAAACTGATCGCTGGCATCTACATGGTGCGGCTCGGCAACCCCCTTGGGTTACCCTGCGAGCTAACGCAGCAGCCGATTAGCAGTGGCCATGTGCGCACGGTTACAATACTGCTCTCTACAAAGAAGATCTTAGAGTTAATATATAATACAAAAGGTAGTTATGCAAGGTGGAGTGGCTATACCAATAGGGATGGTGCAGACTAGGTATCTGTTTCTATTTTGGAAATATCTTGCACTGAATTGGTGACTGCTAAATGGTAGGGTTGGGGCAGTAACAGAGGTCTAGGTACGTCAATGCACTTAGTGTATATAGATCTTCATTCAGCGCTGCTCTTGGAAAGTCAGTGACCATAAAGGGATACATACTCTTATTAATTTACTTTCTGTTAACCAATTGACCCTATTCTACTCTGCAGTGGCTGCTCAAAAACGGAGTGGCCGCCTCAAAACGGCACTGGGACGGAGTGGCCACTCCAAAACGGGGTGGCCGCCCCAAAACGGAGTGGCTGCCCCAAAACGGAGTGGCTGCCCAAAATGGCAGTGTACAAACCGACACCCTTTTTGGTGTAGAAGGTTGGTGGGGTACTAGGGCTCGCCTAACTAAATTCTACTTTCGTAGCGGGTGCTGTTACCCGATTGGGCCTGGGTATCAGTACCCAGACCCATAAAACCAACTTTCCTACTTTTCCTTTCTCTCTACGCATCGCAGATGAGGCTTCGTCTTACTTGTGGGTTCTATCTACTCCGTTCCGTTCCTTGCTTGGCTTTCTGCTCTTTCACTTGCTCACGCCTCCTTTATACATAGCGACATACCAAGCCAGAGCCCCAAGACTATCTACAGCCTATTTAAAACGCCTTACTCCGTAAGCTTTACTCCATTCGTTCCTTACCCTGATTACTTTCCATTTCACTTACTCACATCTTCCCATGTAGAGTTCTCGCTAGGCCATCAGTATGTCACCACCCCAGTTCGACGATCAGCTCGTTTACCTCTTGTCGAATGTGCGACACATCCAACAACACGTTCCTTCAGCAGCAGAACTAAAAGAGTACCAGAAAAAGCACTTGAACTTGCTTGACGGAATCGCACTTCTCCTTGTGACTGGGGACAAAGGAGATGCTGCCGCTGTGTCCTTTGTACACACTAATACATCAATCGAATTTTTCTATGCAAAGAACCGCCCATGCACACCGCAAGAGACAGCATATATCCAAAAATTGTTAGAAATGGCTAGGAGCTTCAAGGCTTCAGAAAGTGGTGTGTGGGTTGGCAGCGTCCTCGAGCTGGTGATACAGACATGCGTCAAAAAGGTCAGAGGGAGAATGCGAAAGATTACCAATGAGCTTAAGAAGATTGGGTTTAGTTCATCGTTACAGTTGGAGGACCTTAACAACCTCCCTATCTGGCGTGAAACAGATTGCAAAGGAGAGATTGCGGAGGCCTATAGGAGGACATTTCCGTCACAAAAGCGGGAGGAAGAGGTATTCGACAGAGATATTTTGTTCAGGTACTTTCGTGGGTTATTTGAGGTGAGCGGGCCAGAGGGCCGAATTGCAGGTACTAAAGCTGCAGTTTTTCTAAGCCGCTATATTGGTATGGCAATCTCCTGTTTAAAAGTACGTATAAGGTGTATGTACTAACTTACTACTAGGCATTGCGCTACGTACGGACCCAATAATTGATAATGCTACTATAGTCAGGAGGATTCAGAAGCTCGGCGACTATGCTGGTGCTGTGCAAACATTGGTGAAGATGTTGCTAGACCCTGCTATATATGGATTTAGGCACACAATTAAATTTACGGAGGTGAGTTATCTCTCTTTCTATGATAGAATTACCATAGTCTAATTAATATATCTCTTGAAGGTCAAGCCCGCCGGACAGTCGATACAACTCATGCCGAAAAATTTTCTGAAGGTGTTGAACGACTATGCGATAACGAGAGGGAAGCCTCGAGTACAGTGGGAAGAGTTGTGCCATTCCTTTCCTTTACTGAACGGTAGAGTGGAGCCTGGCGATGGAGATATGAAGGTTACAACCTCAATCCATTGTGAGTGCACAATTGCAACATACTTGTTGAATCGCGCGGCAGGCCGACCAACAGCGTTTGAGATTGGGGTGTCTAAACGTTGCTGTTGGCTGTGCGAAAAATATCTCAAAGTCCTTGTGGAGCCTGACGATAGTTCTATACTTGCCCCGAGCTCGAGCTTTATCGTTTCAGGTTACCAAGGAAAAATCCATTCTGGATGGCACCCACCTCACTGGCCTCCAAGAGCATTCAACCGCATGATTGGCTTAGTAGAGGGTGAAATAGAGGAAGTCTTAGGGAGCATCATGCGAGCGAATAGGAGCGATTGGCCCCCGAGGTCTCCTATTTCAGAGGGTTCCGATATTGAGGTAGGAGATATTGAAAATTCCTGGTTTTAGTTTGTACTTGTAACTACAAGTTGTTCTTTTTTTTTGCTTGATATTCTTTGTTGCTCCTCTATTACCAAACAGCAATTGCTTCAGATGACCAGTAGATCAAAGAGTGTGAAGATGCGATAGCGTTGTTTGTACGTCAGTCTCGTTCCTGGCTGACGGGCACGGTCTCGGGTTCGCTCAGATGGGCGCAGTGGGCGACACCGACGAGGTCTTCGAACAACGCTGGGCATACTCATTCTGCGGATATGTTCCAACGCAGGCCACAGCAAGCACATGCGCTTTTATAGCAAAAGTAGTTGTTCTGGTCTGTTCGATAGCTCTGATTTAGGAGGGGCACGTGTGTGCCAGGCCGTGCCCAAAGGGCCTCCGCATTTTATCCTTATTATCCTTGGAGATTTCTCTGATTGAGCCATCATCTGTGTTCAACAGTGGTTTTCTAATAGATAGCTAGTAATTCAGGTAGAAATGCATTTATTTATACAGCAATCTTTTGACAGATGTCCATAAGCCTCTATCGTCCCCCCGAATGCATTGATCATCACATTGTACATTCTATCCTCACGGCTCTGACATGTTTGCGCTTGTAAGCTCGAACGACCTCGAGCTTGTCATGCTTAGACCAACCATCGATGTCAGGCTTAGGCCAGCGGAAGCCCGTGCCGCGAGCGATGCGCCAATCATAGCCCCACAGCCATTCACCCCCGCAGAGTTTCTTGACATGAATGTCCTGCTCAAAGACCTCCATTCCTAGGTCTAACTCTATCTATTCGTCAGTCTCAGCTTGTATACGTGATGCCTTAGCTTCTCACTGATGAACAAATCAAGTATCTGCCTCGCCGACCAATATTCTCCCCTCATCCAGTTCTCAGTCCTCCATGGCCCATCTCTCGCCATTTCTACAAGGCCTCTCCAAGGGGTCGTCTTGGATGCGAACAGTTAAGGAGCGTTGTCTATATTGGGTATTAAAGCTGTTGCCTAGGCTGGCAATCGAAAATCTTGTAGTGGAATATCAACGATATCAAGGAGATCGAGATTTCGGAGTAATCAGCTTCAGGAGCTGGGTCGAAAATGGTGCAGCGAATAGGATCTTGCTCTGGGGAAGGATAGGCTCCTAGAAGAGAGAAAGGGCCACTTAAATGCCTTTTGCGATATTTAGGTTGTTATCTGCTTGCCGCTTGCGCAGTCGTTCATTGATTTGTGTGATTCTGGCTGAGTTCAAACCTTGAAGTGTTAAAGAAAGAACCTATTCTATATATTGAGCAGCGAGGTTCTGTGCGAATCATCCAAGCTATAGGCCAGCTCAGCTGGATGCAGGCATGAAACAGTCCTTCCTCCATGGTGCTACTGGCGGAGCATCGCAACCCAATTGGTCCTGCACCGCTGGTTCCCTATCAACTCGACCCGCTTTGAGCTTCCCTACCAGCCTCCATAGCCCAAGGATGCATAGCTCCGCCTCTCACATCCTGTCCCCACCTACTCCGAGAGGTGGTTGCGTCGAGCGTAATAGCAGTATATTGCCATAATGCGGGGGTTCATAGATGTCCCGCGTCCGAGATGGCCTATCATATTTAAGCGATTTGACTGCTAGATCGGGGGGGGGGCCTATACCCGCTGTTTTTAGAGGTGTGTTCGCTCGCTTGATACTCCTCGCAAGGCACGCCAACTTCCTGCCACTTCATCTACTTTTACTCAGGATTAATCGCCCTTGGCGGCATATGAATGGGTTAGATTCCAATTGGGAGACTGTTTCTATCTCTGATCTAGAACGAGACTCTGAGTATAGCTCCCAAAACCCTAACGGTGAGGCGAGATACTATGGCCTAATGGACAAGTTTGATGAAAAAGGCCAACTCTGTCGAATTCTGATGATAATACACTGGATATGATGGAGATAGAACTGCGAAATTGGCGAGAGTATCTGCCCTATTGAAGGATCAAGATAGAGGCTTACTTAGTATTGTCCTACATTGGGTCCTGTAAGACGTTGCGGGAAAAGCTTGTCAAGGGGACGGTATTAGTCATCCGCCGAGGGAGCCTCCGCTTTCACCACTGCTGAGATTGCACCTAGGTCAACGAGCCCTACCTCTGGGTGCTATTGTCGTGTATTAGCATTTCCCCAATTCAAAAGAGTGCGTAGCGCGAATACCTGACTTGCAAAAAGGCCAACAAGGGTAGTGCCAGGAGCAATACGGAGTGGCTTTAGGGTAGAGGGGCTCGAAGAACTTCTAGATGGCTGAAAGTGGAAGGACCTGCCACGATTTGTCGTGATCTATGATGAGCAGCGGAGGCCTAACGTTAGGTAAACTACTCTATTTACAGACATGACAATCAGTAGGAAGCGCACTAACCTTGAGCGAGCTCAACTTCCCATGTCTATAGAAGCTATATACACCTTTTCGATCGATGAATTCGACACTAGTCGCCAGCGCCGTTATAATTTCTCCGCCCTGACCATCGATAGGAAATCGCCTTAATACCGAGGACTCGATGACCCTGAGACGGCCGAGCTTCGTTTGTCTTACAATCCCATCTGTATCATACTGAAACTCGATACTGTTGAGGTTACCTAAGCTGCTAACGATTACTTGCGTCAAATTACGCAGATAAGTACCCTCGGGGCCCCCAAATAGGATCCAAGACAACGGTCGGTACCCAGAAGCGGACGGGAGTTCACCAGTGAATGATGCTTCATTTAGACAGAGATTCGTATCCGGGACAGTAGGGTACCAAAGCGCGGCACGTCGCAATGATAGCTCTTGTGGTTCTGACATCTGATTAAGAGGTCCCGCTGTCTCCGCAACAGCAAGAGTTACCAACTTGTAACCCTACAACGTGAAGCAATTAGTATTGGTCCTTAGATTCCGCAATAAGCGATTGAACTCACATCAAAACTGACCTCCAAAGCGGTGATGCACTTGCTGCGCGCTAGACACTCTGTGATTGGCGAGTTCCTCGGGCGACCGAACCAGGGAGACCTTGTGCCATCACCGCAAATGACTTGTAGAGCCCGTATCCCTCGCGGTCCAACTGCTACGGCGAGTCCTGTGAGGGCTCTGACTTCAAAGAAAAGCTCCCTGTCTTCGGCGCTGTAGCCGAGCTGTTTATCATCCTCTCCAATACTAATGAGACGCAATCCAATAACATAGTCGGCCTCTCCAGCTTGAACGATAGAGAAGGCTATCTTGGAGAGAGTTCTTGGGACGGATGTGCGTACTTTGTTAAATATTCGGCTGCCCTCGGTAAAGTCCGCACAGTAGCCAGCGTCTAGCTCTTGCCTTATGTCTCCTCTGACTTCATTCCATCGCAAGTCAGAATCGTTCATGTCTGCAAGTGCGTCTCTCTGCTTTTCGTCTATATGAAGTCCGAGGTAGTCCTTGATTATCTGTATCAAGTTCCAAATTCTCCTTCTGTTCTGCAATCCCGGAGCCGCGTGGGCAGCGCTAGTACTCCGGTAAAGGAGCCTCCAGTCTTTAAAGCTCTCCCCTTTTCGCATCTCAAAGACAAAGTCGCGCTCGCAGTTAGGTGCGAATCTGGATGCCCAGAAACTCTGACTTGTCAGAATAGGGGTGAATGACCTTGAGGCTAGACGGAGGACCAGAGCGTCAGTAGTTGGCAGAAGATTTGCTATGCCCTCGAGGATTTCCCATGGAAATATCATAAAGCAGTCTTTGCATTGCGAGGACGGCATCGAGCTGGGTGGGTAATCTGAAGGCATGTCCAGTAGCTGGGATATATCTGGCACGTCATATGGGTTCGCTCGAGCATTTCGATGCACCTCTGAATAGACTGTTCGTTCTGTGAGCCGATCTTCCCACGGGTAGTGGTCCTGTTCGTCTAGTAGCAATAATCCTCCATAGTCGTGGTCCCAGCACACCCCCTCCCAGAAAAGGGGAAATGGCAGTGATTCGCAGATGTTTAAGAGCCGCTCTAAAGGAACACTCTCGGTGTCAAAAGCCGTTTCTAGGAGGCACCAGCAGGCGTCGTGAAGCACGAAACCATGGCGTCCATTGACTGGACGCTGTTGCATGACTGGGATTCTATCACTTGCTTCAGGGTGATAATTTCGGTCGTTCCACCTCATACCTTTGTCCAATGGTGCAAACCATGAGCTACCGCGAGCATTATCACGTAGCCCAACCCCGGAAACGTAGACTGCGCCAGACTCTGCGTAGACTAGTGAGGTTAATAGTAAGTCAAGAACTTTGGCTTCCGATGAGAAACTCACCAATGCGAAACTGTCTCAGCCATGAGTCCTGGCCTGAGTCTCGATTACCATAAATGGCGACACCGCAGATGATGCAGCAGTAGCTGATGGGACTCATGATGGAAGTCTGGCTCACAGTGTGATCAGATCACTCTGGGCTAAGAGTGAAAGGTACCGCTGCTGAGTCAGCATTCACATGCGTTATCAGCTCCGACGGTAAAGCGCCGAGATGAACAACAAAGCTTCATTCTTATGTCTGTGTTTATGAATTGTGGGACATTTGGCCCACGTCTAGATACAAGCAAGAACGAAAAACCCCATCAACCCACAAGTGAGAACTAAGTCAGCGAACAACGTGCAAAAGGAGTATCCACTCTAAGCAATGTGTCCTTCATCTCTCCGCGCGACGTCATCAGGGACATGCTTAATTACCGGCCAGGATCTGTTCACGCACGTACACCATCCAGCGATCTATGTCTGCCTGATGATTCTTGAACGTATAGGCCTCAGATTCGTCATGGAGACAATGCAGCTCCGATTAGCCATAGGGGTAGCTGAAAAATTGGCTTGCCTTACCAATTGTGACCACACCAAACAACGTCTTCACGAAGTCCGCCTCCGCCACACGCGTCTGTCCTAGGTATTTCTTAAGCTGTAATTTCTTCTCCTCCCATTCTGATGCTTGGTTTT
Source organism: Geoglossum glabrum (assembly GCA_021527465.2). Classification (NCBI taxonomy): domain Eukaryota; kingdom Fungi; phylum Ascomycota; class Geoglossomycetes; order Geoglossales; family Geoglossaceae; genus Geoglossum; species Geoglossum glabrum. Next base: position 2,078 of record JAJDFE020000605.1, on the reverse strand, counting down.
GGTGTTCGTAAGATGAATCCTCGAACACGACCACTCTCACATTTCCGTTGACGAATTTTCGAATGCCAATATCACCCTTTTGTCCGCTCTCTTCTCTAAGACGTGATTGGGCCGTCATCGTGAAGCCGTCTGCAAGCGGAAAGTACAGTGGGCCTATGTTGACCCACATGTCGTCTACGGCGTCCTCATGACTGCCAGCCTTGATCTTGGCTTCAAGTGCGGCGATGGCTGGGTAGGCCATGTACTATCCTCACGTCAGTAAGTGTGCTTAAACTTTGGTCTTAGATCTATCAAAACTTACATCGACGTTAAGGGCCGACATTTCGAGAAAGATAGGTGGTAGTGGGTCGAGGGTCCGCGATTTGGTTTTAAGGTAGGGATCGCGATAGACCAATCCGAACTGTGAAGTGTAAGACGTAAGCTTCCTATTCCTGATATACCCATCTCCTAGAGTCCGAGGTGACCCCATCAACTTCGCGACATAACTATACCTTTTAAATTGACTTCAGGTTAAAGGTTGAAAAAGCAATCCAGGCGCAAAAATCTGGCGAGGTCAAGTGCGGTTTGAATTGACTTAGGGACCTCATGTCACTTTCGCGCACCGTCACGTGAGAAGTGTGTGGTACGACTGCTTAGGGTGCATGAAAGTACTCGTAAATCATTATCAGCACCACCGATCGTTGCCTGACCTGCTCGAAAAGGCAATTGGTCTACCGGGCGCAGTCCGTTGCTCGCATGATCACCGCCGATTGCGTCCTTGAAGAGATAATTGGTCCATCGGGCTGAATATAACGAGTCAACAGTCGGAGAAAGCTTCCAAGAATGGGTTGAGTAGACCTCAACATCTCAATGGCTGTTGCACAGCCTCCAATGGTCATCGGTGACTCCGAGATGAGCTTTGGGGGGAAGACACGTCAGCCTGAGACAGTATTAGCCTTTGCAAGGAGAAAGAGGGTCGAACGACGAATTAGAGGGCAAATTGGAGAGGAACGGGAGGGAGAGAAAATTGCCTCACCGGGTCCGGCATAGGGCAGCACGGAAGTGGGCATAGACTCAAGCGGCTAGGAGGCGGGTAAGAAGGGCTGAAAGAGTATGAAGGTAGAGGGAGAGGAGGTCGAGAGAGAAATGGCGATGGATTTGTGCTTGAGGTCGCGGGGGAGGGGCGCTAGGGCGGCAACATGGCTTGGCAGCACCTTACGCAGTGTGGGACCCCCTCCACCACTTTGCTTCCTCTACTCCGCTTCCTCCTCTACTATCCAGGAGCTTTCTGAAACAAGTTCTTGCCCCCGCACTTAATTATTTGCTATCCTTGCCTATAGTGTATGCAAAAATGCACAGAAAACGCCATCATTCCTGGTGCCCTCTTTTAGTAATGAATGGAATTGTTTCTTGAAGTTCTACTTATCTGTGTTTGTGAGACCATTGTATAGCTTCAAGGTCTCCAAAGACGCAATCCTCAGGCCAAGCTGTTTCTGGCTCTGGTTTTCGCAAAGTATGTATACTGTAAAGGTGTTTAAAAGCACTCCCAAAAGCTATTCTCTAGGACTGCTTTCTAAACAGAACCAGCCTTGGAACAAAGCTGCCTACCAAACTAGAAGTAACAGTCCTGCAACTCTATGGAATAGAGGTGTGAAGAAAATAATATATTATATAAGATTATCGTTACCTCGCCAATCATCTACAGTAAAAGGCGAGTTGAGTGTTGCTAATTTTTATATATAACTTTCTTAAGAGGCTGCCTGTGGCTTGTGTGGCTTGTACAGGGAGGTACCTTAAAGGCACAATTGGACCTGACCTCCCATTTCTTCTTCCTTCCACTTTTTCCCACCCCGCCAGAGTCAGTGCTTTTGTGTCATCCACAATTATGGCGCCGCCACTAAATGCTGTATAGTATATTTTGATCGAAACTTTGCTAAATGAGGGGTTTGAGACCAAGCTAATAGCCTCAGAAGCCTTGTGCTCTATATATGCCATCCAGAGAATTTATCAGAAAAGATAGTAAATGTTGAGATATGCCTCGCCGCCGCGGAGGCAATGCCGTGGACACGGCATTGCCACGGATATGGTGTTGCCGTGAT
>JAJDFE020000604.1:0-22864 GCA_021527465.2 Geoglossum glabrum | reverse complement strand
AAGGTCGCCGCAATATAGCGACATCTCATGTATATAGGAAGGCCTTGCGCCTGCGTAGCAATAAGAATTTTAATTAAACCTATTCTACAGTCTATTGCGTTCTAAAACTCCAACAACCGTGATGAGTTGCAAAGTAATAAGTCAGTGGGCGTCGCCCACCTTCCTGTGCGCTAAAATTGAATTAAGTCTAGAGTCCGAGATGGCCAAACGGCCGAGATGGCCAAACGCCCATCGCCCCACCCGCCCGACCCCATCAACATCGCCCGACCACAATACAGTCGCTGGTGCTACTACTTTCGCTGTCGCTAGAAGAATCTATATCTTCTCCTTCATCATCTGATGATGTTTTCTGTCGCTTTCGCTTTCTGGTTGTTCTTTTTTTGCCCTTCTTCCATGCAGTTTCCAGTTCTGCCGCAAGCACCTTATCGCGAATTTCCGCCGTACTAAGTATAAAATGACCTTGCAGAGCTGCTCTCTTGCCTGATGGTCGTTTCTTTCGGTTCTCTAAAATCAATTCCTGCTCTTTATTCACCTTCCGCAGAATTGCAACTCGTGCAGCAAGGTGTTCAGATATGTGGGTAAGATTTTTTGCATATCTTCGCACAGGAGAATCCAATGGTTTTTCACTCATAACTTGAGATTTGAATGCTGAATTTGCTTCTCTAAGCAATGCTGGAATAGGCAGTGAGCTGGTAATTGTTTGGAAAAGAGATTTTTGCTGAGTTGGTGTTGTAGGATGGGCAGGTAAAGTAGGTATATGGCAAAGAATCTTTGATCACTGTATTGGAATCAACCTAGCGCCACGATAACCTGAAGCAATATTGCTACAGGTAAAAGTTTTTTGCTGTGCTTTAATATAAAGCTCAAGCCATTTAGTTTTACTGATTCTGGTGACAGGAAGACTGTCAGTACCCTGACTAAGAGTTGTTGCAAGTGGTCCAAAAACTGCTACATCAAGCAGTTGAGTGTAGTGTGATGTATGTGGTGCTAAAGGTAATAGCACAATATTATTCTATTCGCAATGTGCAATTAAATTTCCTAATATGTGACTATCATATCTATCACAAATCAAGAGTCTCGGCTTGCCCATAGCTTTCTCCCAAGTTGCTGGCTCAAAAACCTGTCTTAACCACTTCACACTATAGAGTCCGAGATGGCCGGTTGACACGGATGGCCGGTTGACACGCTTTTCGCGACCATACCAACTCTAACACCCTATCGCAACCATGCCACAAAAGCGAAGCACCCAAGCGGCCGAAAGAAATATACGAATAGATAAATCGATTGAAGCCTTAAAAAATGGAGAGTTTAAGTCTCCTTATGCCGCTGCTATTCACTTTGATGTTAGTTGCAATACCTTGATGCATCGCCTGAACGGAAGTCAAACTCAAGCTCAAGGCAACAAAACAATGCAATTGCTGTTTAAGTCTGAAGAAGATGCATTAGCTTTATGGATTAGGCGACTTACTGTTACTGGGTATCTTCCAACTCATCGTCTAGTTCGGGAAATGGCCTGGGAGATCTTGACGCGTCGCGTCACCAAAATCAACACAGCAGATCAACAACTTGTAACTTTTCCGTCAATCGGAAAAGACTGGGTAAAACGGTTTACCAAACGATACCCAGCATTGAAAACAGCAAAAAGTCGTTCTATGGATGCGTCGAGATGGAAGGAAACAACACCTGAAGCTATTCATGATTGGTTCAATGCATTTGAAGATGCTATGAAGACTCATTCATTTGAAGCTAGTAATATCTACAATGTCGGAGCCTAGACGGTTGGTCACAGGTGCTCAGGTTCGGTATGTGGTCGACGGGCGTACGGTCGGTACTACGAGCTCGATGGTTCGTACAGGCTCGTGGTTCGTGGATGTGGGGATGTGGGTATAGCTCTATTCTAATGACGCTCTATGTACAATATGTGTGTTGACCGATGAGGTTGCAAGAAGCATCCTCGTCAGTCTCTAATAGGGGTTCGCGAGCCGCGAACCTTGGCGGTGCGAGCATGGCTCGCTCTGCGGCCCGAGCTCTCGTACGGCTGTTATATACAATATGGATGAAACAGGCTTTGGTATTGGTACAAGCAATACCAATAGAGTTATTATTGATAGTACTATGAGAACTCGGTACAAGACACAGCCTGGCCGACAAGAGTGGGTGACTGTGGTGGAATGTATTTGTGGCGATGGAACTTTTTTGCCGCCTTTAGTCATTTTTAAGGCAGCAACTATCAGCAATACCTGGACTTCTGGAAACATACCATAGAATTGACATTTTAGTTCTAGCAACAAGGGTTGGACTAGTAATCAATATGGGTTGGAATGGTTAAGGCATGTATTTGGGCCAGCAACTAAAGAGAAAGCAGAAGGAAAGCAGCGACTTCTGATTTGCGATGGACACGACAGTCACATATCTGGTAATTTTATTGGTTACTGCAATGACAATAACATCACCTTACTTGTTATGCAACCGCATACCTCGCATTACTGTCAGCCGCTTGATGTTGTAGTATTTGAACCATTAGCACAAGCTCTTACTGATGAGGTTGACCGGCTATTTTCTACTGGAATCTGGAGAATGAGTAAGGTAGAATGGCTTGAGCGATATGTTAGAGCTCGGGAAAAGGCTTTTTCTAAGAAGAATATCTTATCGGGATGGCGGGGTGCTGGGTTGCTTCCATTCTGTCGCTTTAAGGTTCTTCGTCACCTTCCTACTTCAGCTTCCAGGCCGACAACACCAATAAACCAGAACTTAGTTAACCTTCAGCCGATCACCAGTTCCTGTTACGAATGTTAGGCCACACGGCGTTACCCGGAATAGGGTTCGCCCTATTGGGCTATAACTGCACCTGCGAGCTTACTAAGCGAGCCACTATTATATGCATGCAATTCCTTACGAATCGCACTTCTCTCTTTAGTTTAGTATCGTTGAATAGAAGCACCCCGTTCTTGCTTTCCAAAGCTCGGTACGTGCCTTCGTAACAGTTCCCCACCTGACCCTAAAATACTTAGAGAAGCAAATTCCTCATTCAATTCCCAAGTTTTGAGTGGAAATTCATTAGATACACCAGCAAGACTATATGCGACCAGCTTAACCACCACAACGGAACGGCTTGCTACACAGGTGGCAATATTGCGAAAGGAAAATGCAGAGCAAGAAGCTGTTTTAGGAAGTAGAAAGAAAAGAAAATCGGGCAAGAGAGCAATTCTTAAAGGCTATTTTATGCTATCTACCGCAGAAATCAAGGCAAAGGTAGTAGTGGCAGAATTGGAGACAGCACGGAAAAAAGCCCCCAAGGGATGCACCAAAAAGCGCAAACGACCAGAAGTTATATCAGAAGATGAGGAGACTCCAGAAGAATCTTCAGCAACAGAAGAAAGCGATATAGAGGATTGTATTGTGGTTGGCCGATGTTGATTTTCGGAATGGTCGTGAAAAGCATGTCAACTGGCCATCCGTGTCAACCGGCCATCTCGGACTCTACTTATTACTAGTCCATCATTTAGGACTAGAACTAAAACACCAACTATATGGTGTTGATTCCAAAATCCCGATATTGCTGATAGCTGCACCTTTGAAAATCACTAGAGGAGGAAGAGCAGATTTGTCGGCATTAATGCATTCCACAATAGAAACTTATTCTTGTCATCCTGGCTGAACTTTATATTGAGTTCTCAAACTATAATCAACAATAACACGATTTGATTGACTAGTTCCAATTTCAAAACCAGTTTCATCCATATTGTAGATGTTATGGTTTTCAAATTGATAAGTCCTAAACGGGTCTTCAAACATGTCAAACTACATATTAATCACTTCAACTGTTGTATCCTCCCATCTTGATGAATCAATTGGTTGACTATAAACAGTTTTTATAGTTGGATATCATTTAAAATAATATTTAACCTATTCTTTGCCAACCATAGGGATTGTAACAAGCTGCATATCCGAAGTGGTGATTTTGGCTGTAAGACCGTAACGTGGATCTTAGGTCTTAGCTAGTAATGTGACGGCTTATAGACAATGGAGGCTCTTCGGCGTAAAGTCGTCGTAAAGTATTCTTAGAGACAATGTAACAAAGTTGGATCAACAGAAGTACTCTTGATTCTGTAGTATAGAAGAACTAATCGCTGCCCATTCTAATATGAGCAGCGGACTGCTTAAATACATGGTTCAGCTGGCTCCCCGATGGCTACTTCGTTCTCTGATCCGACTCCCATTGTCTTGACTCTGTCTGCTATCGGCGACATCGTCTGCTAACGGCGATGTCGTCGGATCGGTATTGACTGCTTTCAGATGTCGCTCTTCTAGCGTACCGTTTTCGGAGCGACGTCTTTGTCAATGGATGTAAAATGCTGCTTTCATTGTTTGCTTGAGAGTTGTATGCAGTTGCAGATGTTGCTTACTTATGAATCATGTCGTCTTCGTGGAGGTCTGACGTCGTTGCGCCGTCTGGCAGTTGGAAGCAGTTTTGGAAGTCTGACGTGGCTATGAGCCTCCTTTGTGGGAGCCTCATTGCTAGTGCCTTACATTGGCGACTCGTCGTAATATGATTTCCGTTACCATTTTCCTGGCCAACTGATGACTTATGGGCCTTCCAACTGCTGTTAAATGTCTACACCATATGTACAATGCATCTTCTTCAGCTTTAGAAAGCAATTGCTGCGATTCATGGCTTTGTGCATAAGTTTGGCAACCTTTAAATCACTATCAAAGTGTGTCATACCTGTCAGGGCCTAGACGGTTGGTTGCAAGTGCTCAGGCTCAGTATGTGGTAGACAGGCATACAGTCGGTACTACGAGCTTGATGGTTTGTATAGACTTTTGGTTCAGGGATATGGTGATACGGGTATAGCTCTATTCTAATGCTGCTCTATATACAATATGTGTGTTGACCAATGAAGTTGCAAGAAGCATCCTCGTCGGTCTCTAATAGGAGTTTGCGAGCTGCGGACCTTGGCAGTGTGAGCATAGCTCGCTTTGCAGTTTGAGCTCCTGTATGGCCGTTACAATAGCTCACTTCAAAGTGAGTTGCTGTATTCATAATATGCTCAAAATGATTATTGCCCATAGATACAATAGCCTCTTCCATTCTAGAATTCATTTTAGCCATTTGTGTACTTCGTTTTTGTGGCGTAGTTGCAGTCGAGCAATGCTAATAGGGTCGGGTGGGTGAGACAAAGAGCGTTTGGTCATCTCGGACTCTAGAGTCCAAGATAGCTATATGTCGGTTGCCCCACCCGACCTCATCAATATCGCCCAACTACAATACAGTCGCTGAGACTGCTACTTTGACTGTCGCTTATAGAATCTTTCTCTTCATCTTCATCTTCTAATGGTGTTTTTTGCCATTTTTGATTTCAGATTGTTGTTTTCTTGCTCTTTTTCCATGCAGTCCCCAATTCTGCTGCCAGCACCCTGTTACAAATTTCTGCTGTACTGAGTATAAAGTAACCTTGTATAGCTACTCCCTTGCTTGAGTGTCACTTTTCTCTCCTCTTTAAGATTAATTTCTAATCTTTATTCTCTTTTCATAGTATTACAACTTGTGCAGCAAGGCGCTCAAAAGTATGGGTATTAGAACCCCTGTCAACACAACCCAAATGAAAGCCTAACAAGCATAAGGGATATGCTTTACACTGTGGAGAGTATCGGGGGCCGGTAGGTAGGGTGCTCAATGTTCTGCTTTATGTGCCTACATGCTATAAAAAAACGAGCAGCAGCGAGGTAGGTATTATACTAGATCAAAAGTTTCAGAACACTTTTCGCGACCCTATCAACGACATGACCATACTCCAAGAAGTTCCATCCGATGTCAACTCAAAGCACCGAGAATTTATATCTTATGAAAGAGGTCAAATTATTGTCATGAGAAATGCTGGCCTTTCACTGCGAAAAATTTCCCAGAGTATTCCAGCACTTCTTATGACAGTACATCGAATAATTGAAGTTGACCTTAATCACGAAAATGACACATTACAAACGAGTACTAGAAGACTACGAAAAACAACTCTTGAGCAAGACAAAGCTCTTGTGAATTACTTTAAAATTAATCCCAATGCTATTTATTCATTTGCAAGAGTCGAACTATGTTCACGTCTTAGTCTTTCAATCCTAAAACGTTGTTTATATAACGAAAATATGCAAAAATGTCAAAAACTTCAACATTCACCTCTTAAAGTAGAGCATGCTGTAAAACAACTACAGTGGGCTAAAGAACATGTCAATGTGGAAAAATAGCAATGGAATCGAGTAGTTTGGAGTGATAAATGTTCAGTGGAACATGATAAAGGAATATGGAGAGAATGGGTCTTTTGCTTACCAGCAAATAAATGGAAACTATTTACAATTCAACCACGCCCTTGTTCTGGACAAGTATCAGTTATGGTTTGGGTAGCATTTAGTGGAGTATGATGTTCTGAACTAGTTGTTCTTGATGGAGATCCACTATCTAAAAGAGGGGGTGTTTCTAAGCAGATTTATCTAGAAATACTTCAGGAACAACTACCGACTCTTTTTCATGATGACTCAATTTTTATGCAAGACAATGCACTAATTCATACTTATAAACAAGTAGCGAATTGGTTTCAAGAGATGGGAATTACTGTAATGGAATGGCCACCTTATTCTTCTGATTTAAATTTGATAGAGCATTCTTGGTTTCCATTAAAGGAAAATACTCATGCTGTTCAAAATAGTTTTTTAGATACTGTTGAGGGTAAGGAGCGAATAAAAAGTGCGCTCCGACAGGTATTACCAGATGCATGGGAGGCAATATCAGATAAAAGGTTTATGGATTTAATAGCTAGTATGAAGAGGAGATGTGAAGCCGTTATTGAGGCAGATGGGTGGTGGACGAAATATTAATTGTGTCGCTTCGCATAAGTGTTCCGAAACTTTTGAACCCCAACAGTAAGCTACCCGCGCCAAGAATTCTAGCTACTGTAGTCGCCCGAGCTCAGATTCTGCCTCCACAACACGCACCTCGCTTAGGCTCTCCCTAAAGAAACCATTAGTTAGCAAAGGTGTAGGAAACACAGGGGTGATCGAGATCGGGCCCAGCTGCAGCTGGGTTCCGTCTAGGATGAATGCAATTGATGATAATCTAGTGTACAGTACGAAGAGCAAGAAAACGCCGGTGAGGCAAGTAAGAAAACTCTTGCCCGCTAGCAGCTCGCGCTAAGTGAATAGGAGCCACACAAATTGGCTGGCTCCTATTCGCCGCAGCGGGAAAACCTCGGGTTATTCCGCCCGGAACACTTGTCATTACGATAGTTCCAACAAAAGGCCTGGGTATGAATACCCGGCCTATCCTCCTGTACCTACTTTCTTGTTAGGGCCTGGGTGAGTAGTCGCAGGTGCTCGTACTAGGTGTAGGTCAGACGGTTGTCTCGGCGAGGTCACGAACTACTGGTCCGTATATGTGTTCGAGGTTCATGGTATATACGGTCAGTCTATTATAATGGCAGTCTATGTATAGTGGGATATGGACCACTCAAGTATTAATTTGTATTAATAATTTTTTTTCTTTTCTAATTACCTTTTATTTAATATCTATTGTACAGTTATGCGACCATAGAATATTGTGGTAGAGTATTCTTGAGTATTCATGGTGTCCGGACACTTCCTATATCCCACTGTACACTCCACCATTTAGAGCAGTTACCCTTGCACCTTCGATATTGATAGCTCGCTGTAGTTAGCTGCTGCTTTCGTTGTGGGAGGTGACCGTTAAACGCTGTTCTAGGCACCCGGTCACCTAAATGTAGCGATAAGATCACTACATTAGGAGCCAGACACCTATGGTCTATTAGTGGAGCCATTTGCGGGGGCATGCCTTGTGCACGGAGGGCCGCGCGAGGCAGAGGGACTGCCCCAAACGCGTAGGGAATGAAACTCAATAGTGTTTTACGCAGTTTAGATGGGCTCTAGTGTTGGAAAACATGGAGGCTAGGCGAGACTTCTCGCAACATTCCGCAAGCACCAAATAGGGATAGCCTAATTTGTATTGCCCCTATTCACACAGCACGGTCGCTCGCTAGTATAGAACACATCTTCTACAACGTCTCTTCTCCTCATCTTGTACTTACATATGCAACTAGAATCATCCTTTTGCAACATCTACTGCGTTTGTAGGGGTTCTGGAGAGTGCGCTAAACTGATGACCGGTGTGGTTACTAGCATGTAGCGTTACGCGTGTACTCGAGACAGATCACTCCTGCTTGTTCTACAATTCGCAGCTCACTAATTATATTTAGGGGGGACATAAAACCCAGAATAACTCTGAAGTACCCTAGGAATGTCGCGTCTTGGACTATCAAACACCGCGATGTATCAGGATCCAAGCTTCTTAGTGCGGTCCTAGGATATACTAGTTTAATTATAGGACAGGTACATAGTGGTAACCACCCGCGATATAAGTTTGGGGGAGCCGGAATTGGAGCGCGAGCCATTATGAAGGTCGCGGAAGGATAAATCGCTAGCAACTGAAATCTCTATAATACGAAGCATTGCTCTCGAGCAATCATGGATCCTCAAAACATAAATCAGTAATGGCTGTAAAAAAATCGAACGAACAATTCCGCAAACGGAGTCGTTCCTTCTACCGGAAGGCTAATGAGTTACATCGCCTGTGTGATGCAGATGTTTATGTCGTGGTACATCGGTTGGGCAAATGGAATACCTACAAGTCAACCAAGACTTGCCCTCCGCCCTGGAACATGATCGTAAAGCCTCAACACACTCCGATTTAATGTTGCTCATTCGCTACTAAATGTTGTTTAGGAAAGTGATCCTTCGGTAGTCAAACGGGTGCCCACAGATTTCGGTCCTCGTTTAACAGCTCAAAATCGGTCGCCGTCAAGCACCACACAGCCGCCGCAGGGGATGCCACCCGCCACGGAGGCCCCTTGCCCTCAGGCTAGTCCCATAAAAACCGGGGCAGCAGCGTCCGTACAGCAGCTAGAGTCAACAAATTCCCAAGTTTGCTCCATCCGCTACATGATAGGAGCCGGCCCAACGCTACCACCTCCAACAATCGCCCACTCCAACCCCCGCCTATTCAAACCAGCGGTGATGGCCCCTCCTTCAGGTTTAATGATCCCCCAGTCTAGCTTCAATAACTCTAAATTAGCGAGCGTACTACAGTCAGCTCCAGCTAGCTCCCAGTACAACTCCACACCACTCAAGGGGGTGACGGCAAAACCGCGACTGGCTCGAGTTAGCTCTTCGGTAAACAGCCAGAGCCGCCTTACTGTACCGGAGGCAGTGCCGGTGGTACCACCGCGGCTCCTATCTAGCTCCACAGTGGCGGCCATACAAGAGCCAACTCCAACCGGCCCTCTTGCTGGCCTCACCCGGGGGGAAAAGTTAGCTGAACCTCACATAGGGTTAAGGAACTCCCGGGCAAGTTTTATGGCATGCAAACCTGTAGTGGCCGGATTTTCAACCGCTAGGTCTCCAACAGACTCCGATCAATTTATTCCTATTATTTCCCAGGCCACCCCCACCCGGCCCGAGGCAGTGGCAACAGTGCCGCATCACAACTCAGCTAGAACCCTTGTCAACACTACTCGTGAAGCACTGACGGCCGCGCCGCAATCAGCTTCAAGTAGTCCTCGAGCTGTCTCCATCTATGAAGCGGATGTTGCGGCGCCGCCCCCAGCTGCAGTAACAAGTACGAGCAACACCCAGCAGCCGAGAGCAGCGAAAAGGAACCGCATGAGTCGGGAGTTAGCTTCCCTACACATGGATAACATGAAGGGCGAGGATGAAAAAATACGGTCGAGAACTCGAGCTCAAACTATTGTGAACAGCAATACAGGCAACGCCATCAGGCCGAAACTTTCTGGGAGGGTCTCGAGAGGGCGAAGTTCACCTCGTGCGGGTGTCGGAGTCGTGCCGCTGAGAACTCGAGGTCAGGCCCGTAGTGTGGGCTTGAATTTGGAGGCCAGAATGCTGAAGAAGGGGTAAGCGGCTCAGGCCCTCGCAAGATTGGCAACACAAGAAATCATGTAAGTTTCAGCCCCAGGGTGTACCACAACTATCTTATCTGAATTAAGATCCGTTCCCGCTAATACTCCACGGATATGCAAACAGCTAAGGGCGAACCTCCCCCATGCACCCTCAACAGAACTGGGATTGCGAACTGGGATGACAGCGTCAGGCGGGCCATGGACGTCAACCGCAGCGAAATCTCCTGTCCCCCATAATCAATTAAGTACTAGCGAACTAGGAGCGAATCTTTTCAAACTTGCAGTAGCCGCCAATAAGACGTGGAAAGGAGGACTAGGAGCTGGAAACCGGTGAAGGCGCAAGCTTTATTAAAGTGTGACTCAATACAGAATTGTCATGGGCCGGGTGCCACAATTAGGTTACCGTGTTTTGTTCCTAGACCTTTATAGAAATTTAGAACCCCCCGATTGCATCGCCTAGAAGGTTGGAAGGTTCGCGATCCGAAACATGAAATTTGCGGTTGCCCAGTTCGGTATTCGCACGGAAGTTGCGGAAACGGGCAAAGACTTACCCTGTGACCGGATTTGCACCGCCCCTATTCCCCGCCCTAAGTTCTTAGCGGGCGAAAACCTTTGTCTCTTGTGTGAGTTAACTGTCACCTAGGGCTTAACAGTCTCTGAATCAATCTATTCTTCAATCTATCCGCAACAGTCACAGACTCTATCCGCCTCTCACACCAGCGACGCTCATTAGCCACGCAATATCTATGCCGCCCGTGGCAGCGGCAGAAATATTGAACAGTAACAAAACCCCCCCCCGCCTACCAAAGGCGGTAACTACTGAGATTGAAACCTCCTCGGGGTCTAGATACATCATATGGCGAGTTCCCAGTTATACTTGCCGCCTGGAAGAAAGTCATCGCGGCAGACAAGCCGCTGGCGTCCGATATCAATACAAAATACCAAACGAAACTTATCTAATCCTCCATACTACCGTCTCGGCCGGCCTGGGAACCTCAAGAGCAGTTAATAGGGGCAAACAAATGCTATACGCCTGCCCATACCACAGGCACGCGGTTCTCAGAACGAGACTCCGGGGGAAAAATACGAGAATCCGATTCAGTTGTGGGGCGGCATTTTATGGGATTTCGTTCTCTTATGACTGTCGAAGTTGTCCTTGCGAGAGAACTCCTTGCTACACTGGGGACATTTATACGGCTTTTCAGAGCCATGGCACGTTTTCACGTGGCGAATTAGGTGTTCTCTACGATTGAATATTATGGAGCAGGAATTGCAGGGATACTGGCGCGGGGCGTACACTAGCGAATATTTAGCATCAAGATTGGAGAAATCAGACGTCAGCTTAGAACTAGCCTTGGAGGGGGGATTTTTTTGGTTTCACAGTGCTTTCCACCGCTAAACTGCTCTGCTCGGGGGTCCCAGTATCAGATGCTGACCCAAATGACACTGTGGGAATGGTTGGCAGGGTAGGCACTAGAAATCTCTCGTCACCGAGGCCTTTCGGTTCAGCGAAGGGGTCCACGGTGCCGGCGGTGAATGCCTCACCACATAAGGCACTTCCCGGGTAGAGGGCCACGTCCGCTGTCGTCGAGAAATTGGGTATGCCCCCGGTGTGAGGGTTGAAGTTCTGGACACTACTGTATTGCGAAACTGGAGTACCCGTAAAAAAGTCAGACTGGGCGGCCGTGAAGCTGTGCGGGTTATAGGGCGGAGTCCCAATGCTCGCGACAGGTGATTGCGGGGCTTGTAGTGCGGGCATTGAGGGCGGTAAGCAAGCTGCCGTGGGCAAGGAGCCCCCATACGCTGAGCGGCTTTCGGCGTTAGCAAGGCTGCGACCTCGGAATGATGTAGCCGCATCGATGAAAATGAACCCACCAAAATACCTAGGGTCTGACATATCGTGAGTATCTGGACACCTCTCGGGGGAAAGGTTCGGTAGTATTGGGGCGAATGAGCGCAGGTATAAATCTTTATGGGATCCAAATGATGTAGAAATTACCTTGAGAGACATGAGCAGCTTCTTATATAAAAAGTCCGTCCACCTCCACCACGCGTGGCTATAGAATGAGTGCAGTTGCTCCACAGCAATCGCTCTCAGTCCATATGCCAGATATAGCATGTTTAATACTGTTGGGGACGATTTAGGCCACGCCAGGTTCATCAGTGGGCATCGCAACGCCGTTGGTTCGATTGCCGATGTTAACCACAAATCTTTAAATTAAGTGTACCGCAGCGAGCGGCGTTGTTGGTCCCTAATTCAGATACCGAACCTTATCAACCCCCTTGGCGCAGATGGTAGCCACTATCCTTCATCGTCTACGCAAAGTGATCCGAGGGGGAGAAAGTTGAACCGGTAAGCTGGGGGAATGGTTGGCTTACAGCAATAGTTGTGGATTAGGCCGTACGGAGACCTGAACACAGATTACCAGAAAGCGGGTGATGGGGTGTGCATAACGGGGATAAGTCGGAAGCGCCGCTGGAAAGATGGATAGCGCTTCGTGGTCGAAGGAAAGAAAAGACGGAGACAGCATAGCTGAACTGTGATGTCATACGCCAACCCGCAGCGCAGCGCCTACCCAGTGCCGCCAAATAGGACTCACCGGTTGTTGCAGTTGCCCGTGCCGCGCGGTCGCTGATGCCCCGGTCAGGCCAGACCCCCTTGCAGCAACCGGTCCGGCCAGCGAGCGTTGCTCACCCCAGGAGCAAGGGTCTGCAACGCTTGGTCCAGAACACGGCGGTCTGGCTTGCGCACCGGCCACCTCCCGGCTATACGACGCCCGCGTGGGTTCACCAAGCACCACGACCCTATTGGCCGCTCAGCAAAAGGGCCATCTCCGGCGTGTGGCACAGGCCCTGCCGGGGTGTGCCATATTGGGACAGCCCGTAGCGAACCCCACAATTAACCCCACACTAGAGACGAAGTGCATAGTTTTCGCAGCGGCCGGGCGGCGTCGCTGTTCTCGCCCCCAGACCAGATGGCCAGAGCTTCCCTGAGCAAATGGCCTTTCGCGACCGGTATTCTACCGACCCCGCGTGACCCCAACCGCGCTCCACCCCCTGCCTGCGATACCCGGGAATCACATTTTGCAGTCGCAACAGGACTCACCGCACAGCCGTGACGTCGAACTCAAGGCGATTCGAGCCCGCTCCTGCATTGTCCCCCGGCAGGCGCCATGGCGCACAGGCTGTTCTTACGAGCGGAGTGCTTCGCGTCTTGCATGCTTGTTGAGCGTAAGCCCATCGTTGCCGGATTCGGGTTTGGGTACGTTTGCGGGCGCCAGGAAAATGCGATGGCGCACGGGCATGCGCTCGACGGCTTGACACGTCATCGAGCAGAGAAGCAGCGCCACCATCAGACATAGGTTCACACATGCGAGGGGGCTTACCCACATACGCCAAAAACTAATTCCTCAATCACCCAGGTTTATCCAGCGGTAACTAATTCCAGTCTGCCTGCTGGCGATAGAGTTCATCTTTTCCTGGAACATACCAGTCACAGGGACCGAGGGGGAAGCTGCCTTGCCAAGGGAATTGCGGCCCAGACTCACCAAGACCGTTGGGGTCTTGGTGAAAAGGAATGGCCGTCTCTTATCCCTCCACTCTAGTAACCATTTGCGGTAACTAATAGTTCAACTTAAACAACACTTCTCTACCCTCCACCGATCTCCAGGCCCTTCAAACCTCTCGCCCCTCCTACTATACCTTTTGCTCAGCCCAACAATGGGGGGAAAGAAATGGAACACGAATCTCGAAAGAAAGCTACTTCTTACAATTATTCAAGCATCTGAGGTGAAACCAGATTATGGTGTTGTTGCGAAGCGTTTTGGTCAGTTCCCTTCCTCATTTTGGGTGAATTCAGCCGCTACGTTCCAGCGTGATTCTGAGTAAGTTGCCAAAGGTTCTGGTAGTAGCGCTAGGAGCCTTGAGCTGCGCGTGAAAGCCCTCCTCAGAGAAGCTTTTCCTAAAGAAAAACCGGGCAAGAAGAGAGTCCCCGGGAAGCGCGTTACCAACAAGAAATCGGGAGCCAGAAAACCCCCTCTACGCCAGACCCGCTCCCAGGCTTCCAAAACCGCTGGCGAAGACAGGCCCGGTGACGCCAAAGAGGGTCGAGCACCCACCAGCGACAGGAATAGCGACACCCCAACAACTAGCACCAGTAGTAGCGGTAGTAAAGGCGATATGAGATCACCCGAGTTCGGGGCATTTAGTGCTTCCAAAACCACCGGCAACGCTAGGGCTAGGGAGGATGGGGTACCCACGAGCGGCAGTACCATAGACTCCACAACCTCCAGCAGCGGTGTTAAAGAGCATGAAAGATCAAAGCACGTGGCATTCAGTGATATTTGGTTTCCGTCCAATCAGGGCGCCGAATCTGATGAACTTTCCCTTGGCGATTGGGATGGGTCTTAGATGGTGGTGATGGAAATGTAGGCATTTCCCCATCCAAGTCAGTTGGGGCCTTTTGGGGCTTCTAATTCTTCGCCCTTAAGCCAGAATTCCTATGAATAAATCATTGCTCTATCTCCAAACTACCGTTCATTCAGTTTGTTGACCGTCTTACTGTTTTTCACCGATTAGGCTTATGTAGGATAAAGCCCCTATCGAACGACGATGGTAATTTATCTACGGGCTTTAAGTGCAAAATAGAAAGCAGTCGCTCCAACCCGATAACCTCGCAGCGCAAGGTAGTATTTCCTCCTGGAGCCTGGGAGAAATTCGTATTAATGAGGGCGGTCATCGTCCCCGCCACAAAGCAGTCTCACCCAAACTATGTTATTTGCGTCGACAGGCATACAGATTGGCCGGGGGTGAGATTTGTGCACCACTCGTTTATACGCGAATTTATGGACATAAATTCAGTCAGGTTGATACCGCCATATGTGTTAATAATTCCAGAGCAGGTGTCATTTGCCGACACCAGGTGATGCTTAGAACAATCTCCAGTCCAACAGCTTGGGTTTGGCAGGTTAGTTAGTTTGGTTGCTGCAATCTCCTTATTATCCGTTGTGGTCCCCCGGAGACTGGATGTAGAGAGGGGTGGTGGTGCAGGAGCTCCGGCTGAGGATACTGTTGGAGTGTGCCGGCTGGTCCCGCGGTAAATGGCGTTGGTATACGAGGTGGAAATTAGGGCTTAGGGCAACACGAGCATTAAGGTTCGTGATACGAACCTCATTGCCCTGCACCTCCCCCTGAGCAGTGCTGGCCTCCAGAGGGAGCAGCGCCGGCCTCCTGAGGAGGCCGTCTATATGTAGAGGCAGTGCCTCATAGCTAGAAGATACGTTCTCAGGTCAATTGAATTGTTATTGCTGCTGCGAGAGTTAGTTCTAACCATTATTTACATTGCCTCATCCCGATCGCCCGACCGACCCGAACAGAGCTGCGCCAACAGATACAGATGCGGTGGTGTAGCTGGTGGGCAGTGCCTTGACTATTAGGCCCGTAATAGGATTAATACTCCACGCCAATGCATTGGTAAAGGAGTACCACCGTTGGTTGCCCATCTCTGCGCAAAAAGCCTTAAGGGGGGGGGAGAAATGTCATAGCTGTACCTGAGGTAATGGTTGTGGAAGTGGTGGGTGCGCATTGAGAATGTGTTGTCCCTGTTGGCTCGGGTGTGAGCAGAGAATAGATGGCACTTATATTCTTAGCCACATATGCGGTGTTTGAGTAACAAAAACTCATAGACGATAATCGGATTGGCACTGGCTGAGTGTTTTTAACGTATTCGTAGCGTGTTGATGCGGTTGAGGGCGTAGGTGACACCACCTAACGTGCACCGACTATTGTATCGATAAGATACGGATTAGGGGCCTCCCTCCGCAAGTCCGATGCTATCACACTAGCAAGAAGAAGGCCAAAATGTATCTAGAGGAAGAAACGGCTCATGTTCTTCCAGGGCACCAGTATCCGGGATACGCCCACTGAGGCCGGATCCTATGGCTTTATATTAGCGACAGAGTATGGTCGCCCCATATACGGCTGCTACTACCGTAGATAAAAATCGTGATTTGGCCCCTCTTTAAGAGTCGCCAAACCGTGATCTAGCATCTAGACCGAGATCGGATTCTCAGCGGGTCACCGAGGGCACATGCAGAAAGATTTACGCTGTCATCAATCAACGGTTCGCTCGAAAGGAGACTGACTCTGAGGTAAGTTTATGCCCGGTATCAAGAAAGACTATCATGGGCCTCAGTGGTTTTGGTGGGAACTGTTGAGAACGATAGATTGTGTAAATATCTTAGTGTCAGCCTAGAATTACTTTGCGATGCCTAGAGTCACTTTTCGTTGCCTAGTTACCGTAAACTCTCCCGTCCGTACGAATAAGGATTGCCTAAATTGTATGACTACTATTTGCGCACAACGGGGTCGTACCGGGAAAGTGCTGCCTAGAACTGAGTTCTGCCTAGAACCAACGATGTAGTATAGATACTCCGTACTTACCTCTAGATAGACACAAGCAACTAAGTCACTTGTTACATCTAATTGACTGATTGAGACCGGTCGAATAGATATCTGCCCGACAGGATCCCTGAAGGCATAATAGAGGCACACTAAGTTTGGGTAACCCCTATTCCCTGAAACGGGTTGCGATCGGGACCACCACACCAAGACACAAGTGAAACTTTAACAGAAACGCCCCGCACCCTGTTCTAGCAATCGATGGCCCACATTTATGCCCCCCTAACAATATCTAAAGCCACTTTAGGCTCCAAGGCCCCCACACCTACTACGTGTACAGTTGTGGATCCACCTTTATGTATGGTGCAACGGGATCTAGAATTCGGCGTTCTTGTTACAGGCCATCTATAAAATCTCAGACCCAGATCCAGTAGAGGGTAGTCTGGGTTAAAAGTTAAAGAAAATGTACTCCTTCCTTCTCTTAACGTACTTTGGCACTCTTATCAGCGCAACAACTCTCGAAACACTGACTGAAAGGACAACATTCACAGTACCACATGCATATGTAGAACTATCGAATACCTTCTATACCGTCCCTGGGAGCGCGGTTATCATCTGTGACCCACAAACAAGTGAGTCGGCCGCAGCACCAAGTCCTGCCAACACTACGGAAACAATCACTATCACCTCGAGAACATCTATCACGATACCACCCGCTTATACGATAATTGCTGGAGCCAATAACTATACAATACTGTCCGCTTTCGTACTAATACTCGATCCTATGTCAAGTCAAACCACCAATGCGACCCCCGCCTTAACGAGCGAGTCGATTACAATCCCCCTCCTAACTACCGGGCCGACTACCGTCACAGAATATCGAAATACAACGTCTTTCGTCAATATCACATCATCCCTAGGCACAGCCCCGACGGCAGGACCCCCTCCCACACCAAGGTTTCCAAACACTACTTTCGGTATTTCTGATGAACCCACCGCTATAGAGTCCACCGGCGTGGCCACTGTCACGGTGACGGTAACAGTTCCATCTATGCAAAATTCAACGCCGCCCGATTCTGCCTTCGGACCCTCGGCCTCCGCGGGTCTATATTCAAACATTCCAACCCCTGGTAAGGATGGGAACTCAGGCTGTACCCCGGCCACCCAAAACCTTACAAGAAATGAGCCTGCTGCCTCATCGGAACCAAACTGTACAAACACGAATTGTTCCCAGCCCTATAAAATCGTGCCCAATGACACCTGTGATGGAATTATCAACCCATATGGTGTGTCCCTGGACGAGTTCAGGAAATCCAACCCATATATAAACGAGGGATGTACAAACTTGGTACCCGGTACGTGTGTATGCATACTACCAACGCCATCGACTACTACTGTTTCTCAGTCGAGTATACAATCCCCTCCCTAAGCTCGGATGTGAAACGGTAGACCATTGTTTTAAGGTCTTTTCAATTTCCTAGCACTGTTTTATTCAGTACATCCTCTCGGCTTATTTCTTAGTCCAACGCTACCGTAGACCGGAATCGAGCTGGTGAGCTGCGTCCCGCACCTCTCCGTAGTTGTAATACAAAGCCTGCTAGAGAAGGTGTTAAGTGTTATAGAGGGCCGCCCTGCACCCGGGGGTAGCATCTGTTCTCGTATATTAATTAGGCTTGCTTGGTAGGGCTACTTCGTCAATTCGAGCAACCCTCCCACCGACAATGAATCGACCTAGCAGGTAATGGGTAGCGGTGCCGGCCACGTCGGGAGCTGAAAAGGGGTTTAAAAATTACCCCCGTAGATACAGCGAGGCGAGGGCAATAGAAATAATCTTAATTCAGTTCACTCAATCCATTGTAGCTTCAAGGCGTTGAATATGGGCCGCCTCCCCGCAGACAGAGCTTCGGTCCAGATTAACCTACGACGAGACTTAGTTGAGGCTAAAAAAATGGCTATCCCTCCTCTTCTTCGTTCACTTCAGCGTGCTTGTTGCTGCAAAGCTCGGAACTATTACGGAGAAAACAACAATCATCAGATGCGAATGTGTTTGTATCGTCAACTCGCTATCAGGTCATGACTTCTATGATTATCACCTACGATATCTACGGATGGAGCCAGCTGTCACGACCTCAGTGTGGACGGGATCTAATAGAAAATAGGTGCCCATTCGGAATAAAACAGCCATTTAGGTCACACCCCCACAAACATTCACTGCCGGGGCTGGTACTGTTGGATCAACAGGGTCGATCAAAAGTCAGCGTTCAGCAAGTGCTGGCTTAGATGGAGAGTCTGTACAGACGGTATGGGTAGCTTGGTTGGTTATGTTGATTGATGATCGCGTTCCTGTGTGCACGCGATCTACTATCTAGGGTGGGCTGACTAATATACATCACAACAGGTACTGACGGAGTACCTTCGTGATCCCATATCCATTTACCTGGAGCGTTGATTATGTGGCAAGGCATTAGGTCACAATAGCCAATACCATAACAAATGAGATGGCTACGGTCTCTTCAAACCTGACTGCAAACCCCAGCGCCACCGATCGATAGCACAGGGGCACAGCCCCTTCAAACACCAAACCACTCAATCGTCCCTGCGGTCATCTCAACGAACGCGGCGCCCATATTGTTCAATCTAATCCCGAATGGAGCCTCTACAACGCAACCCCCTCTACACCGTTGAAACTGCAACAAACCGAACTTCCTGTTGTTAGGTTACTCGGGAGGAGATGGTATGGTTGCGCGATCGCAAATAATAGAATAGTCCCAAGGGCTAGACACCTAATGCGCGGGAAACGTAATTCTCAATTGACCTAGACTGTAACCCTAACTACGAGGCACTGCCCCCACATATAGACGACCTCCTCTGGAGGCCAGCACGGCTCGGGGCCGGAACGGAGAGCGACGGGGTTCATATCACGAACCTTAATGCTCGTGTCAGCTCCAGCCCTAATTTCCACCTCGTATAATCGACACCACCAATCCCATTGCCGTGGACATGGCAATTCCATGTCCATGGCATCGGCATGGCCACAGCCATGCCGTCATGGCAGCAGCTGGCAAATTACAACACTTCCCTAGCGACAAAGCCCCCTTCAAATGCTACCACGGGAATTTCAACATATCAGAATGCACGTACGTCGCTCGCTACGGTTTCAACGGCGCCTCCGAGTATAGGAACGCAACCCGTTGGTCTTCTAACCTCTACCACCCCATACACCCACTCTCCGGCCACTGATGGTAAAATGTATGGGGCATCCAGCGCAACAGCGAGTCCGGGTACCACATCGAATGTACCTGTAACTCCATCTGACCTGTCAGGATACCAGCACCGACCTGGCACCTGAGCACCCGTTCGTTACCTGGCTACGGGCTCGCAACACCCGGAACTTCGTTAACACCTAGGCACGCCTAGGCACGGGAACACTAGCGATGATAACACTAATGGGAACACTCGTAGTTATGGCTCGCGCACTATAAAAAGCCTCGAATCTCTCGCCTTTTTAACCTTCTCTCTCTTTCCTTCCTTGTTCTGCAACTTGTATCTATCTCTGTAACCTAGCAATTGAAGACACGATCGTAACATGACCTAAGTTCAATAGATGGTTGTCTCCGTCTCTACAAAGTCGCTTCAGGCGACACATTTAACAGAATCACGGATCAGCGGAATATTGCCCTAACACAGTTTAGAGAGCTAAACCCATAAGTGGAACCAGGATGTACGAACTTACAGTAGACTACCACGCGGAAAGTCTCTGGTCGCTTTCGCGTAATTTGGTGAGTACAACGACCAGAGACTTTCCGCTTCCAACTGTAGTTCCCGACACATGTGTATGTTTAGCGCTCCGTGACATGGCTGGTATTCAGTTGAAACTACTATTTTTACTTGCAGTCCGGATATAGAGAGGCCCTATTCGTATTAGTGGTGCTATTTCGTGTAGTGCGTTGGATTAGATTGATATGCCTAGATCTCTTGGGTCTATTTGTTGAGAATAATACGTAGGCAGTAGATAGAATGAATTGTAGATAAGTTCTAACAGACAAGATGGACGTGCAAGATAGAGACACTCGCGCCCTGAGAACCCCGCATCGTATAATAGGGGCACACTAAGTTTGGGTGGCCCTAATTCCCTGAAACTGGTTGCGATCGGGACCGCCACACCAAAAACACATATGAAACTTCAACACTATTTATATGTCAATCTCACGAGAAGCGTCGCAGATAGGCCGCGAACTAGTTGAGTAGGATCAATGATATCAAAGAAATGCTACCTATGAGGCTATGCCCCGCGAACCTAGTCTATCGCATTTCCTTAGAGCTGCCATCATGATCTTGTCGGTACTGCTACGGGTTTAGCTGTTGCCTATAACCACGAAGGCCTAAATACGTCGAGTCCACTAACTATCACTGTCCGAAACCGCTTCGTCAGATGCAGTAAATTCCCAATATTGACCGCTTCATTAAACATGGCTAGATATGGTTAAGGATGGTGGCTGCGAGGTATTAGGATTGTCACATAAGGTTTTCCTTGATGGCTAATAAGCCCCATATTCTTTTCCAACCGCGTAATATAGATTCATTAGCCCTCCCAGTAGTTACAGAAATCTCGTCGCTTAAATAGCTGCCCAACCCACAGATATACCATATTAGAGGCTTCTGACCTAGACCCCTACCGGCCCTGCTGAAGTTGCAACTCTGGCACAAGTTGTTTTAGACCATGAGCACTGCAACGGCAAAACTCATGAATAAAATCAAAACACCTGCACCTCTAAGAGGTACCCCTTTAATTCCTGCACCCCCCGTTGCGATGCTGCTGTTCGTACTGTTTGATGACCAAAGACTGGTAATGCCGCCCTGGATGGTTGTTGGCGAGGTGTTGGCAGTAGCATTTGCAGCCGCGTTTTTGAATTTATTCAAAGTTTCATTTAGGTGATATTGCCTACTCTGAGATGAGCATTCGGTGTTGTTAGCAAGTGGAGAAATTGCTATGCTCACGATGGGTTAATAACCGCAACCATTCCCATTTGGCAGTGAAGCCCTTGAGAGCAGTACAGCCAGATTGGCTTGGTATCGTTAACCTTAATCGTCCAGGTCCAGCTGCTAACCCCGTCCTGGGCCGGGAAGAAGCCGGAGAACCGTGCCTTGGGACCCGCCGGCGAACACGGAGCTGCGAATGTGCTCTCTGCCACGCTATGGTTCCTGGGGAAGAAGCGGAATTCGATGCTATCACCTACGGGGACAGTGATGGTGTTAGGAGAAAAGGCGAGCCCATAACTGCCGACCTCGATGACATGACTGCCTGCCATTTTCGGGGTGGGGAGTTCCCTCCGATATTGGGATAGAGCTGGATGAAGCAATAGTGCGAAGACAGCGACTGTAACGAGCATCTTTGACAGTGTCTAACGATCTTATGTTTTGAGGAAGTGATTTAAACGATTAGACTGATGGGTTTATTGGGCGGCGGACAGAAGGACAAAATCTGCTAAAATACAACCCACCCCACTTACTCTTATATCCGCCACTTCTCCCCCATCTCGTAGGCAAAGTAGGCCCCTGGATTTCTTCTCTTAGCACGGATCGTTCATCAGAGCGCGCCAGCTAGCGCAACAGCTACTAAAATACCGCAGAGAACAGGCCTGCGCCTGCAAGTGGCTTACGGAGCGACCTTCCTAATCCTTAATCAGTCAATGCAAAATCACGCTTATAGAAATATTGGCCATTATGGTGCCACCATACTTCAGCGAATCTAACCCTGGGACTAACTAGTCTTACATAAACTGTACGGCAAAAGGACGTCACTGATTTGTCCAATTTGTCTCATCTGCGAACTATAAGTCGCGAAAACCCCTTACGTGCAAGGCACCCTGCTAGGCAAATATAGAATCAGTGCTTTTCAAGCGGCCGCGCGTTCCGTACGCCGTTATCACGGGTGCAGTCGGTGGTTTGAGTGAGTGACGGGGTCGTGTCTATCACATGCGCTATTGCGCATGAGATCATTCCGCATGTAAACTTAGGTGAATTGAGTATTAGAAGGGGGTTGTGCGTAAACCTTGCACGCAAGCTACGCAAGCAAATATGCGAGGAGTGGCACTTGGTGGACTTGGATCCTGTAGTCGCACCGGAAGCCTGTCGCCAACCTCCAGACGAACTTTATTCCCTCACGCCCTCGGCTGCCTTCTCCGCTGTAAGTTTCTATGGGATGACGTTCAGGAGGTTTTGCGATGTCGTTTAGCCGCTGGTTGGTACTGCAATTATCTATTCCGCTAGGGTCCGTGTCACTGTCGTTTGACAGGATCTGGGAAACTGGGCCTGCCGATGGCGACACTACTTGTGCTGCCTGCCAGGAATGTCCCCCAGGGTTCTGGGGTTGGCCTACCACAGCGCCGTGCTCAGTTTGATTCGGCTCTGTGATGAGTGGAGAAATTGGAGCTATAGATGACCCCTCGTTCCCTGGTTCTCGTCTGATATTTCCCGCAAACTCCACCGCT
>JAJDFE020000603.1:0-22870 GCA_021527465.2 Geoglossum glabrum | reverse complement strand
GGCAGTAGCCGAGAGCGACTATACTCTCTGTGGTTAGCGATGGCATTACTGCAGTGTAAAGTACATGTATGTAGAAGTATGTTTGATGGGAAACGGCAGCTGGACGATGGGTGTAGAATGCAAATGTACAGAGTAGACGGACCGTGCTATGGGTCCAGTCGCTGCTCCCCCGGTAGACTATGGCTGGGTGGAATATAGCAACGTACTTCGTCGAGCGGCGCAGGGTGGGGGCTTCTGATTCGTGTGTCAACGGCGTCCAATGCAAGCATCAATCACAACGGGCATCGTCAGATGATATGAGGGGACATACCCACCGTGTGATTCCCCACTGCGAATTGGCTGCGATTGAGGGCGGCCGATGGGGCGACCCCGCTCTGGTGGATTGGGAAACTCTGCCAGGTGACTTGCACTAGTTCCAGAGGCCAGGAGAGAGCGGTGCGCGTCTCCAGCGCGATGGGCAAAACCTGCAGGATGCGTAGTGGGAGTAGGACCGGGGATGGAGCCCCCCCAGGGCGGCTGGCCATGTACCATGTCCAGAACACTCTGTATTGTGTTGTTGCACGTATTGTCCGTACCGCCCGTCCTGTTCCCCGTCCTGTTCCCCCGTACCGTGCAATTGAGAGTCCAGAGTCCAGCAACAGCCCGCTCCCTCTGCATGATCGTGCAGCAACAGACGTCTCTTGGCGGTTCGTCCGTCGTCCGTCCCAGCACCACTCCCTCGCTCCTCGCCCGCACCCCAACGCTTCTTTAAACTTCTTTCTCGCTTGATGCGGCTAGTCTAAATCATCCTCCCCTCCACTTTTCTTTCACCACCTCCACGCCTTTCCTTCCAACTTTTCCCCTTCCTCTCTTCTCCCATCACGACCATCCACCCTCATCACCTTCACCCTCTACAGCAGGCGTTTGGACTCGAGTGGTTTTTCCTCCTCTCTTCCTATCGTCATCTCTGTGGTTCTTTCTTTCTCCCCGTCATCTCCCATTTTTAATTCATCTCTTTCCGAGTTGGATCCAAGTAGCCTGACGTTGCCCGCTCGACTTTGCTGTGTTTCGTCGTTAGTCAAGGTGGTCGCTTCCCGCATTTCGCAGCTTTCACTTTTCCAATTCGGCAAGCCGTCCGCTCATCAGATCTCCATCGCTCGGAGTCGTGTGCATCGAATTTTTATCAACAGGGAGACGGTCTTCGATTAACTTTGTGCGATTCCATCTAATCTCACGCCTCCCGACGGACGCATCTCTACATCGCTCGGTCTTTCCGCCACGCGTGTATCACTCCGCCTCGCCTATATCCTTTGTCGAAGTGACCCAGCTCTACTCGTCCGAATTCCAACACTGTTACGAAATATTAGTTGCGCGTTTTCGATAGTCAATTCTGCCGCATCTTTTCGCGATGGCCGATAATTCCACTCCAACCACTTCGACTTCCCTTCCTCCCCCGCCTGTTTCCGCTGGTGCTCCTGGCCAGCAGTCATACAGCAACGATAATGGAGCGGCACCTGGCCAGGGCAATGGCAACCAGGGCAACCCATCGCATATGCCGCCACCGCCTCTTGCTCCCGTGATCATCCCGCAAAACACCAACCCGATCCCGACTGCCATCACCTCGCCTATGTCTGGTGGTAGTGGGGTTATGTCCCCTACTAGTGCTGGTGGGTTTGTCCGCCGAGCTGCGCCGGAGCCAAACAAACGTGCGCTGTATGTTGGAGGATTGGACCCTAGGGTCACGGAGGATGTGCTCCGGCAAATATTTGAGACTACCGGGCATGTCCAAAATGTCAAAATCATTCCTGATAAGAATGTAGGTGCTGTCAGTATTAGATTTCTCTACTCTTCAAATAATCCCCTCCACACTATCATTGTCTTGCCTCGGTTCTCCATAGCGAAGCAATGACCTATTGCTCGATTTGCCCCCCACCTTTGTTCCCCAGTTTCCCCAGTCCCCCTGACTGCAGAGTCTATATACATATATACGTCAAGTATATTTATATGGACTAACCATACTGAAGTTTCAGAGCAAGGGGTTCAATTACGGTTTCGTCGAATACGATGACCCTGGCGCGGCCGAGCGTGCCATGCAGACACTTAACGGAAGGAGGGTTCACCAAGCTGTAAGTTTTTTGCTAAACCTTGATATCGTTTTGCGCTTATCTGGTGTGTCGTGCGAGGACTCACAATTCGAGCAGGAGATCCGTGTCAATTGGGCCTACCAATCCAACACCTCGAACAAAGAAGACACGTCCAACCACTTCCATATTTTTGTTGGCGATCTCTCTAATGAGGTTAATGATGAAGTGCTTCTCCAAGCCTTCTCTGCATTTGGCACTGTCTCTGAAGCTCGTGTCATGTGGGATATGAAGACTGGGCGTTCGAGAGGCTATGGCTTTGTTGCATTCCGTGACCGTGCTGATGCGGAGAAGGCTTTGACTTCTATGGATGGAGAGTGGTTGGGTTCTCGTGCGATTCGGTGTAACTGGGCCAATCAAAAGGGTCAGCCATCAATTTCTCAACAGGCTGCTATGGCTGCGATGGGGTTGACTCCAACTACTCCTTATGGACACCACCACTTCCCGACCCATGGTGTCCAGAGCTACGACATGATAGTTCAACAGACTCCGCAGTGGCAGACTACTTGCTACGTCGGAAACCTGACGCCGTATACAACGCAGAATGATCTTGTTCCTCTTTTCCAAAACTTCGGTTACGTTGTAGAGACGCGATTCCAAGCCGACAGAGGTTTTGCGTTTGTCAAGATGGATACCCACGAGAACGCGGCAATGGCTATCTGCCAGCTCAGCGGGTACAATGTTAACGGCCGTCCCTTGAAGTGCAGTGTATGTTGTTCCACTATGATTTTGCAGAACCTTGGCGTCCTTACTGACTGGTCTCTGAATAGTGGGGTAAGGACCGCCCACCGACAGGCCAATTCGATGGCTACTCCCCTCAAGCCGCTCAGACCCCTGGTGGCTACCCGCAAACCCCCTCTGCCTACTTTCCGCAATACAGTGGTGGTCCTGGAGGCCCCATGACACCACAGGTCGGCCCCCAATCCGCAACCGGACCACACTCAGGCCATCCGGCTAACTCTCAGTCCCCCATCGGGCCTAGTCCTGGTGCCCAACGTTGGGGCCAGGACCAGACTGGTTTTGGCGGACCTGGTATGGGAGCCCAAGGTGCTTACGGTCAAATGCCCCAGAGCGCCGGAGGCTATGGTCGAGGCAACCAGGCTCCTGGAGCCCAATGGGGCCAAGCTAGTGCTGGCGGTTTTAGCAACGTCGGCAATGGCTTTGGTGGTTACCAAGGCTAACCGCTCTCTTCTAGGGAATGATCTGGTAGATGTTGTAATTGGTTTACGTTCCGTACTGTAACAAGGGCTCCGAGATTGCTACTTTGGGTTTTTGTATTCGCGCTTTGTCGTGCATTTCTGGGTACTCCGTCTCACATGCATGCCTGCAGGAGGGTCGATCAGAACTTGCGTTGAGAAGCCGACGAGCCATCGGTCGGAGAAGGAGATATTGTTTGAAAAAAATTGCTTTTAATTTCGTAGTTGTTGATCACACTTCACATTTCGCTCTGTTGTGGTTGAATGGGCTCTTGCAGATGTCCGTTCCCTTGATTGGTTACGTCTTGTGCAGTTGACGAGGTGTGCTAGGTTTCTCTCCTCTAATGAGTCTCATTGCCTCTACTCGTTCAATCTTCCCAATCTCAATGACTAGTCTGTCTCGTGTCCACTCTCGTCGCCCATTACTGCATCATAGTCGATATTGTCTTTGGTCTCGTCTCCGTTATACAAAAGTGTCGCGCTTAAGCTTCTCTATTTGATCAGTTGGTTATGTCCGTCTCCCTCATACTGGTCATCCTACCTGGAGATATAATGAGTTTCATTCCGCCTCAGTTTTCTATTACGATTGAACGAGTCTGATATAGTATTCCCCCCCTTCGGCTCTAGCATGTCTTCTTCAACTTATCTACCAACTCCCCATGCGTCATCATGGCCAGCAGGGCGTCTTTTTTACTCTTCTCTTCCAGCTTCTAACTTTCCTAGTCTGGCATTACATGTGTAACCCTTCCCCCCCCCGGACTGAGCAGGATGGATATGGTTCAATCATCGTGTGTTTGGGTTTTCCCCCACCATGGAGAGAAACCTACACGATTTAAAAAAACTTTTTACAGATCTTGAATGACAATCTAGAAAGTGTCGTCTACTCTACCCATAAGTCTCTTTTTAGGGGGTGGTAATTTGGGAACCTTGGTGCCCCGTAAGATACCACTACAAAATCAACAAAACAAATTAGGGGAAGAGGCGCTCGTACTACCCTCCCATTATGCAGATACATAAAAAAGAACCCCAAGGAGCCGGACTAAAATAGGCTTGTTCATGTAAATAACTCTACGAATTCACCGTACCAGAGATGTCGTAATTCTGTTACGTGTAAGTTGATTTCTGTAGCGGAGGGAGCTATACAAGGCTCTTTTTTTTGGGGGGGGGCGATTTTTTTCTATCCTACTCTCTCATGTCGTTGTTGGCCATTGACTTTTCCACCCCTAAAAAAAAAAGTATAAAACTAAAGTTAAAAAATGTTAAAAATTAAAGAGGCAACTGCATCGTGAGGTCGTTTTTTTCTATGGGTACGTGGTACGTGGTCACAAGTTGAGAGATTGGGGAAGAGGGGAGGGAGGAAAAAATGCTCCCAAAAAAAAAGTCGTTTATTACTTGTTAATCCCAATACGCCGATCCAAAACGCCTTTCTGTTGGTGGTGTGGTGGTGATGGTGACGACGATGGCGGTGTTGTTGTTGTTGTTGTTGTTCCAGTTCCGTATCCCCCCCCTTTTTTACCCCGAGGAGGGGGGTAGAGAAGAAAAAAATGTAAAAAATAGAGCGAAATAGGGTTCTACACGGTGACCTCGCACACCTCTGTTAAAATCCCTTTGATAAACTCAACCCCCTCCCTCTTCGTCTTTTCGTCAATCTTCTCCTTTGCCTTCTCCCTGACCCGCTCCATCAGCTCTCCATAGCTCGTTGCTCTTCTCCCCTTGCCCTCGCTGTTGTCGCCTCCACCGCGCATGGTGTCGATGCAGATTTCGCGGACGGCGTCGGTCCAGCCGGAGGCCTGGAGGAGGGCGAGGAGGCGTTGATGAATTCTACGTTGGTAAGCATAGCAATTGTGCTTGTAGGGGGATGTTGAAGGGGCTTACTTCTCAACGTGGCCTTCGTGGAGGAGAGCGCGATTGATCTCAGAGCGGAGCGCAGATTGGACGGCGGCGGAGGTGGGTGGCGTTTGGGGGACTCGGGTGGGTGCGTGGTTGACGGTAATCGAGGAAGAGGACATTTTGGAGGACGATATTGTATTTGCGTATCGAATGGCCCGTCTATGTTCGTAGGGAAAGCGTTGGGTTTGTCACGTAGACGGCCCAACAGCCTAGGTGGTCGCCGGGTTTCCACCCGTCTGGACGCCAAACAAAGTCTTTTATCTTGGGCAGCACCTTGCCTCCCCACGATCTCCTTGCTCTCCCAATCGCAGACGGAGCAAGAGAGAGGAGGTGAGAAGCAATCCTTCCGTTGTCCGAATATCCTCTCGTTCAAGGAGAGTCCACGGGTATATGCCAAATGGCGGCCGAAGACTGGTCACTGGAGAGACGAGCCGGGAGCACCGAACGTGTCTGGGGTTGGGCGTGCCCCGGGGCAGAGCGGCGGTTCTTTGTGCCTGTTGCTGTCGAAAGGAGAGTGTACGGAGAACTACTCCGCCGCAGTATGCAGGCGCCTCGTATATAGTATAGTGTGCTCTGTGGTATGTACTTGTACGAAATACAATAGACAGGTACTTGTACAATATACGCGTAGCGCCATGCTAGCTTCGGTAGTCGGACTTGTTGCTTATTGCTGCCTTTTCTGTGCCTGCCATCACGTGCTATTCCATCCTTCATCCCGCCCCCATCCTGCTCTTCACCCTCTTGTACCCGCACTTGTGCTTCGTACTCTGCGCAATTTCAGAACTGCTAGTAGTCTAATGATTTTGATTGTAACTGCTCTTTACCTGCAAACCATCGCCTTCCCGGATGATCTCCGTCGTGGAAAATACAATCTTAAAGGAAAATGACCTTTGCTTGTTCCCGATACCTACAAGCCGGGTGACAGAATCAGAGTAGAGAATACATGCACGGAATTAGAGGTTCTTTTCACGTCAAAACTGGCAATGCGCTGTTGAGATACCTCACCCTGCGACCAAACCCCACCAAGTCATATATCAGTAAGCCATGCAACAATCGCCCCGATTAGATCTCCTTGATTTACCCGCAGGTGACTTGACCACAGAAAGAGATTCCCACAACGACCTTATTCGTCGTAGAGGCTGTCGTCGTTCCCAGCATCGCCAAATCCAGCATTACCTTCCGCATTGGAGGTGCCTCCAACTTCCTCGGCAGTAGGAAATCTGAAAAACCCAGATCCCCCAGATTGCTTCATGCTCTGAGCAAATGCCTCATATCGTCTGATCTCAACGTCTGATACAGATCTCCTAGCCATTCGCATAGCCTCTTCAAAGTGAGCACGAGTGAGCTCCGGAACAGGGTCGTCAGCATCCTCTTCCATGGAAACGTCCTCTCCGATGGCCTCACGTTCCTTGTTACGATCGATTTCAACAGCAATAGACTGTTTGATCGCGAGCTTCACGGCACGTTGAGTGATGAAGCCCAAATCCGCTCCTGAGAAACCATGGGTACGGCTAGCTATGTATTCTAGGTTGATATCATCCGCTACCGGTGTCTTACGTAATTGCGCTCTGAGAATGGAGACGCGAGAGGCCTCGTCCGGTAGGGGAACATAGACCAGGGTGTCGAGACGGCCGGGACGACAGAGTGCAGCATCCAACTGCTCTGGGCGATTGGTTGCACCAATGACGAAAACATTCTTCTTCGAGGTCATACCATCCATTTCTGTTACAGTAGAAGTAAGCACCTTTTTTGTTAAAAAAAAAACCAAAAAGCAAAGCTTACCAGTCAGAAGTTGGTTGACCACGCGGTCAGAAGCACCGCCAGCATCACCAACAGATCCACCACGGCTCTTGGCGATTGAGTCCAGTTCATCAAGGAATACTACACAGGGTGCAGCAGCCCTAGCTTTGTCGAAAATATCCCGGATATTACTCTCAGATTCGCCAAACCACATGCTCAACAGCTCAGGGCCCTTGATAGAGATGAAGTTCGCGGCGCATTCATTAGCGACGGCCTTTGCAAGGAGCGTTTTGCCAGTTCCAGGGGGTCCGTAAAACAAAACTCCCCGAGATGGAGACATGCCAAATTTGAGGAACTTCTCCGGATGTTCAACGGGGTACTGAACACTCTCGATAAGCTCGCGCTTGACTGTCTCGAGCCCACCAATATCGTCCCAACGAACATTAGGCACTTCAACAACTGCAACTTCACGAAGAGCAGACGGGTTAGATACCCCAAGGGCAAAGCGAAAGTTTTCCATGGTTACTCCCAAAGAATCAAGGACCTCTGCATCAATAGTATCCTCGTCGAGATCGATGAGATCCATCTTTTCTCGAATCTGCTGCATGGCAGCTTCGGAGCAGAGAGAGGCAACGTCGGACCCCACGTATCCATGTGTCTCGGCTGCAAGCTGTTCGAGATCGACATCGTCGGCTAGCTTCATATTCTTAGTATGGATCTGGAAGATTTCGAGACGGCCAGTCGGGTCTGGGATGCCAATGTCTACTTCACGATCGAAACGCCCGAATCGGCGAAGAGCAGGATCGACAGAATTTGGTCTGTTTGTGGCAGCCATAACCACAACATTTGAGCGAGCCTTCATACCATCCATGAGCGTCAGAAGCTGAGACACGACACGTCGTTCAACCTCTCCATTGGTCTTTTCTCGCTTCGGAGCAATTGAGTCAATCTCGTCGATGAAAATGATAGCCGGCGAATTCTTCTCAGCCTCCTCAAAGGCCTTGCGTAGATTCGATTCCGATTCACCAGCCATTTTCGACATGATTTCAGGGCCATTTATGAGGAAAAAGAATGCCCCCGTTTCATTCGCTACAGCACGGGCCATAAGGGTTTTACCAGT
Source organism: Geoglossum glabrum (assembly GCA_021527465.2). Taxonomy (NCBI): domain Eukaryota; kingdom Fungi; phylum Ascomycota; class Geoglossomycetes; order Geoglossales; family Geoglossaceae; genus Geoglossum; species Geoglossum glabrum. The sequence continues at coordinate 14,804 of JAJDFE020000603.1, read as the reverse complement.
TCCGGGTGGTCCGAACTACCCAAGCATTAGTGATTAGGAGGGGCGAGTCGAGACTTGATAGTCGACATACCATAAGAATACCGCGCGGGGGCTTGATACCAATGGACTTGAAGAGTTGGGGGTGCCTGAGTGGTAGCTCGACCAACTCACGAATCTGTGCCATCTGTTTTCGGCATCCACCGATATCATCATACCCAACTTCATTCAAGTTGCCCTCCTCATCTTCACGTTGGATGGGTTCCCCCTCGCAATGGATGACAGTCTCTTGAGCAACAATACCGAATTCAGGCGGATCGATTTCAACAACCTTAAACTCGACCTGTCTCATCCCACCACGGACAGTGAAGAGATCTCCTTGACGGACCGGACGGTAAGCTTCGAGGAAATAAGGCTTGAGAAAGACGTCAAATAGAGAGCCGGTTAGGCCCTCGACAGTATCGGCGATAGGAAGGACAGCGATACGCTTGGCCTTGCGCAAGGAGAGATAATTAGTCCCCCGAATAGTGATAGGGGTGCCTTCACTCGACTCACATATTTGATATCCGGACATGGATGTACGCTAATTACGTCGCCGTGTTTAACACGCAAATTATGCCGCACGACCCGATTGATCCTAGCGCTGCCGTCATCGAGGTCGTCGTCGGCAAGCACGATCAGTACTGTATCTTTCCGCTTCTTGCCTTTAACGAGCACAGTGTCGCCACGGAACAGCTGAAGAGTCTCCATGGTGTTGTTTGAAAGCGCAATAATGGAGTTGTCATCATTCGTAGCATCCGTCACACTATTCCCGGATCATTAGCACGAGCACAGATGCCCAAGGCCCCGTGCCCCAGCTGGCAAACTAGACGTAGATGAAACACGCACATCAAGTTGTTTGGCTTCTTCTTCTTTTTGAGAATCGCAGTTGCCGTATCATCCACCTGCAATAGCAGCAGCTCAGCTTGGGGACTGTGCAGGGCTTGCTCATAAACCAACACTTACTTCTCTCTTCTCGGCGCCGGAAGCGTCACTACAGACGGAATAGTCAGCCCTGCCCACCCGTCGAACGTATTGACGTGGGTTATATAGTTAGGAAGCTACAGTGAATCTGGTGTGCTTACTTGAGATTGACCCTCGGCTTGTGATCGATATGGGCAGGATCGTCGGAAGTCATGTTTGAGCTGGTGTGCGATCTTCCAAGTTGGACAGGCTAGGTTGATGAGAGGTAATACTGAGAGTCGGGCTACTGGTTATGGTTTGAAGTAGTAGAAGACGAGCTCGATGAAAGGGGAAGGGTGCAAGATGGAGTAGGAAAGAGAGAGAGATGGCAGGATATAGTTGCGGGCAGCAGTGGTGGTGATGGATAATTCGGATGCGTTGAAGTAAATGAGCAGACGAGACTTGAGCGGCAACACGACTTGAATGCTAGCGTGGCTAGCCGAGCTCAGGCCCTCTGGGTTGTCAAGGAAGAAGATGGAACCCCCCAGATGGTGCGGTGCCGCTTTCTAAGACGGCGACCCGACGCGTAATTTATGCTGCCTGCGTGCTGCCTGTGTGCCTGCCCACAGTGCAACGTGCACAAAATGGAGAGAGTAAGCCCGTGTGAACTTTTTCTTCGCCAGCATGAATCCTTGAATTGTGGGTATGTATGTGCAAGTACTCTATACTTTGTGCTCCTTACAGAGTGTGTGCGGAGTATGTACCTCCAAGATAATAATACACAGACTTGCAGCACGTAGTACAGAATTGTACTGTGCGTTCAATACTCTGTATGCTGATCGTTCATGCAATCAATACTAGCACGTGCAAAAAGGCACAAACTGCTTTGGTAACCGACAGCCGCGCGTTTAACCTATGGTAAGTCAAACCTGCAGGACAAGCCTGTCAAACATCAGCATGCCAGAGTATATGCCTCCATTGCACAGAGCACTGAATACTGTACGACCGTATGACAGATGAGTTCAGGTACAAAAAAGTGTATTGTGCTCTGCAAGTCTGCCCTCCTAGCACCGTCCTGCTACTAGAAGCTACCTTCAGTAGATATGCGGGGTGCACGAACACAGTACAGAGCACTCCACCTCCCCATGTTGTACACGAAGTTAACTGGATTGTTTGCATGACACACGATACCGTTGTCCGGCCCACTTGTACTATTTACCCCCCACCCGCCTTGCGTAAGGGAGAAGGGAGGGCAACAACTTGTGGTGCTGGTGTCGTCGTTTGCCGCGTTCTAATAACCACGGCATCTTTCCTAGATGAGTAGTTCGAGCCGCGCCCAGTAGTGTAGCTCCAGGACGACATCCCCTCCTGTCCAGCACGGACACAACTGGCTCCCCGCTCGGATTATCCCTACCCCATTTATTAATTACGAAAAGTAAATACGTGGACGTACAGTAATTATCCGAGTACAGCATGTCACTTTTTGGCGCATCCCCAGAGGACGCCGTGGTCGCGAAGTCTTCGTCGTCCCGAGCGCTCTTCGATGACGAACAAGCTCACGACGCAAGACCACAATCTTCTCTATTCGCAGACGATGACCCTGCAGGTGGAGCTTCCCCGTGGGGTCTTCCCACGCCGAGGAAAATTGCTAAGAGCGACCTTATCAAGACACTGTTGCCTGCTTCAGATGTTCCAGAAAGTTACATTGACGCCTATGACGAGGCGCTCAACTCTGGCGATAGGACTGGGACGGGGCTTAGCTTGGACGGTGTGAATAAAGTACTGAGTACTAGCGGGCTGAGTGTAGATGATAGCAAGAAGATTCTCAGGGAACTTGTCATAGGACGCGAACCCGCTCAAGGCTTAGGACGTGGCGAGTTCAATGTTTTAATGGCATTAATTGGTCTTGCTCAAGAGGGGGAAGAACCTACTCTGGATGGAGTCGATGACCGGAGGAAAAGTGAGTTTTCTGCGACCCCCGCAATGCTCTAGGCTGGCTACTCGGAAATAAGGGGGTAAAGCGCACTCGATGCTAACTCGCCTTACAAGACCTCCCACAACCTTCATTACGCCCTCTTTCCGCATCAACGCCATTGAAGCGTTCATACGATGCGCAGGAACAGCATGAGACAACGGCCCAGCGTCCGGCAACGCCACCACCTACTACAAACCCAACCCCATCTGCTTCCGCCGCTCAACCACGCAATATGCGTAAGAATTCACTCAACTTCCCAGAGGCAGACCCTTGGGGTAGTCCCGCGCTCCACAAGGGCCACAACCACCCGAATACCAGCCGCAGTCCCCCGAAGACAAATGGCATGGGCTCGTCTCCACGGATCGAAGCACCTAGGGTTCCTGCGAGAACAACAAGCAACTTCACTACCAATTCAGCAGATCCACCCGCCGCCAGTCCAAGTGACATCCCTGCTAGCGGAAGCAACACAAGCACCACCGGGGTCAGCGGTGGAGAAGCGTGGGGCTCTTATGGTGGAATTTCGGCCAGTGGCTTCCCAAATCCCCGCGACCCAAGCCTCGGTGGTGTGGGATTCGGCGATGCCGGTGACAGCCGTCGAGACTCGGCAGTGCTGGGCAGATCTATTGGTGGCGGGAGGGTGACGGGAAGTGGCGTTGAAGAAACCGTGACGATAGCTGTCTTGCCGGAAAAGGAGGGAATGTTCATGTTTCAACATCGAAACTACCAAGTCACGAGCACGAGGAGGGGAAGTAAGGTTGTGAGACGATATAGCGATTTCGTCTGGTTGCTAGATTGCTTACACAAGCGGTACCCCTTTCGACAATTGCCGTTATTACCTCCAAAGAGATTAGCTGGTAGGCATTCCCGTTCAAATCTGTCTATAGACGGACGGACGGATGTTGACAGTTATCATATGGGTTAGTTAACGGAAATCATCTTTCAGCTGACACGGCATTCCTCGAGAAACGAAGGCGCGGTCTCGTACGGTTCGCAAACGCGCTAGTCCGGCACCCAGCACTAAGTCAAGAGCAACTTGTCATCATGTTTCTCACTGTCCCAACGGTGTGTTTACATTCGGTCGAGGAAGTGGAGCCACGTGCTAATTTCTATGTAGGAACTAGCTGTCTGGCGAAAGCAGGCTACAATCTCTGTTCAGGAGGAGTTCAAAAACAAGCCTCTTCCAGCAGGTCTGGAAGACTCTCTCCCTTCTAACCTCAGTGATGTCTTTGATACCGTCCGCTCCGGCATCCGCCGTTCCGCGGAAATATACATTAATCTTTGCAATCTCACGGAGCGACTTTCGAAGCGGAATGAAGGCATAGCAGCGGACTATCTACGTTTCTCACGGGCTTTGCAGACATTAGCGGATCAATCAGGGAGTGTTTATGCGATTGATACAAATGACATTCCACTACTAAACAATGGTTTGAATGCGACGGCTAAGCACCTTTCTATAAGTCAGTCCCTGCTAGAGGACGAAGCTCGTGCATGGGATACGGGAGTGCTGGAAGACCTGAAGAGGCAGAGGGATGTTCTAGTCAGCATGCGTGATATGTTTGATCGGAAGGACAGGCTTGCCCGGGATAACATCCCGCAGTTGGAGAGGCGAATACAGACTAATGAACACAAACTAGCTCTTGTAAGGGGACGACCCTTGGAGTCATTGAAAGCAGGAGAAGCTGAGAGAATTGAAGAAGCCATCATCAAAGTATGTTTTTGCAACCGGGGATTTGGCACTCTAGGATTAGCACTAATATTTGCCCGCACAGGACAAGCAGTCGATCGTCGACCAGCATGCTCGGGGCGTCTTTATCAAGGAGTGCGTCCGCGATGAGCTCATCTTCTTTCATTCATCGCAGTACCATGTAAGCCGACTGCATCAGGATTGGAGCCAAGAACGTGTCAAGTATGCAGAGCTCCAGGCGGATAATTGGAGGTCACTTAGCGAAGAGGTTGATGGAATGCCAAGTGGAGACTAAGACGGGCGGGTGTGGAAGGCATAGGTCCTTGACTGGGTGTACCGTTGTGAACACCCTTTAATCGGGGGGGGTTTTTTTTTTTTTTTTTTTTTTGATTTCCACGCTATTGGTATAATTGCTTGAGGTTCTAGTACCCACGCTCTACCACGCAAACACACTCTCTATATCCCCGCATTGAGGCATTCTGACCTGTATTACCCTCAACTGTTATTTCTCCCATTCAGCACTCAGTTTGTGAACGGCACCTACATACGCCAAATTGAAAGGTAACCCCCCCCAAAGGGTGTTTTGTAGTGTTTTGTAGCAAATCGTAATGATATTTCATTTTACACCATGAGCAAAAGTCTTGCTTATTTCGAGAGGGAGAAATAGCAACTTTTTTTTCCCTTCCTGCCACGCCAGAAATCAACACACCAGAATGCAATGCAAGAGGCTTGTATTGCGTTAATGAGGGGGTCTGGCTTTCTGGGAAGGGCTGATTGATACTGCAGAGGGGAGCTGTTTTGTGTGTGTGAAGAAGGGAGGAGGAGCTGAAGCTGGAGCTGGAGCTGGAGGTCCGTGTTGTATATACTTGTATGTACATGCATTTGAATGGGGGACTATATCAACAAGTCAACTATCCCGTTCCCCCCCCCCCCCCCCTACCACTTAAGCCACAAGCACCACTTGGCGCGCCCCTTTCAATGAATCCCCATAGCCTCTCTATACTCCTTCAACCCCCTCCTCCACTCCACGCCGCCGCCCACCTTCTTCACCTCCTCCAGCGTCCTGCCCAACCTCACGACCGAAAACCGAATCATCCTCGGATCCAAGCCCAGGGTCTTGCGAACGGTATCCTGGGTCAGGGCGGAGCTATCAAAGCGCATGATGAAATAGTGGCCGCTGTGGTAGGTGGCCTGGTGTTTGCGCGTGCGTTTGGGGAGCAGGAACGGGCCCCAGTTTGTGAGATCGCGGATCACGCCCCCGGAGTTGAGGATCAGTGTGCCGGCGGTTTTGGCGATTCTGTTGTGTGGAGAGGTTAGAAAGCTTGAGATGGGGGGGGGAAGAGGAGGGATGTTCAACTCTTTCACTTCGAGGAGGTTGCCTGGGCGGACCTGAATTTATTTCCCCCGTCACATCAGCAGTTAATCCCCCCCTTCGACCCAGACAGAAAAAAAAAACTGTCACTTACCACCGCAATCAGCTCATACAGCATTCTTTCCCGCAATCCCAGCGATTCACAGATTGATCAAATCGCGCTCTCATCAAACTCACCTCCACCTTTAGCTCTCTCTCCTCTCAAAAAATCTCGGGAAAACATCTCGCTGACTCATCACCCCCAGCCGAGAAACCCCGACGACCGACGACTTCGCACCAAGAAAACGAAACTGAAACGTCAAGCGCCTTCCTTTCTTTTTTCCCTCAACCTTTCAAATTCCCCCAGACTAAATACCTGTCGGGTTTACCGTAATACAAAACCTTGATGCGATAGCTTCTCTATATCGCCCCACACCGCAAAGGAATGGCTTCAGTTGCGAGGACTGTGCGCCCGCTGGGTAGGAGGGTTGTTTCCGCAGCGACGGCGAGGCCGCTGCTGTTGGCGGCGAGGAGGGATTCGTGTTTGTGGCAAAGAAGAAGCGCGGTTCTGCGGAGGTTTTCGACAATTGGTTCACCACTAGGTGCGTATGTATATATATATATATGGAGGAAGAAGTGGGGGGAAGGTGAATCCGGCACCCATTTTCGTCGTGTGCGTCTGGGTGGATAAAATTAGAATCGACCTTTTTTTTTATTTTTTTATTTTTATTTTTTTTAAAAAAAAAACACATGCTAATTACGAGACTTTGGTGTTGTAGCTGGAGAGAAGAGATATACCAAGGAGCATGAGTGGATCGAGCTCTCTGAAGACGGCACTATCGGTGCACCCCCCCTCCCCCCTTCCCCTCAGATAGAAAAACCCCCCCCTAACCACCCCCCTCTTCCCAGGCACAATTGGCATATCAACGCATGCAGCACACTCACTCGGCGACATTGTGTACGTGGAGCTCCCGGCGCTCTCCACGACGGTCGAGGCGGGCGACACGCTGGGCGCGGTAGAGTCGGTCAAATCCGCGTCGGACATCCTGACGCCGGTCAGCGGCACTGTCGTCGAGAGGAACGAGGTGCTGGAGGAGAAGCCCGGGCTTTTGAACCAGGCGCCCGAGGCGGATGATGGCTGGATTGTCCGGCTAAGGATGCGGGATGCACAGGAGGTCGCGTCGTTGATGCCCAAGGAGGAGTATGAGAGGTTTACTGGGGAGTGATGGGAGGGGTGTTTTTATTTTATTCTTCATTTTGCTCCCTTCTTCCATGGCAGCAAGTCTCTCTCTCTACCTTCCTTCCTTCCTTTACCCCACTATTCTTTCTCATCATCACCCCCTTATAGATAACACCTCCTCCCACCAATGAAATACCAAAAAAAAAAAATATATATATATATATATAAACCTCCACAAAGAACACTGACAGGATATCCACCACACACATACAACCCAAAAACCCCAACCCAAACTCAATTTTTTTTATACTCGCAAGATAGAATAAAGCGGGGGGGGGGGGGGGTTTTGTTAATTTTATATATATATATTATTTATTTTTTCTAATTGTTTTTTTTTCTCGCTCATTCTGTTCCAGGAATATCAATGCAATGTGTGCTATGGGGAGGGGAATTGGATCGAAAGCTAAAAGTTTTTTGAAAATAAAAAAAAAAAAAAGATAAAAAATTAGTCTGTCTATTCCTTTACAAATGTGGAAACACACACCACCCAGAAGGGAAACGGGGGGAGGGGGAAAAGGACCCCCTCACCCATCCTCCCCGCTAATCTTTGCATGCCTAAAATACTTCATGCCAATCCAGGCTACGACAACCCATACCCAGGCCATAACGCCGGTTAAGATCATCAGAGCCGGGTAGTACCCGGTGATGGGTAGGGTCGGGTCGTCCTCGAGCTCGGGTGGGGCGTAGGGGGTCTCGCCGACGTCCCAGGCCCAGCTCCATACGCCGAGGCAGGAGCCCATGCCCACGACGAAGACGAGCCACGTGGTGGTGAGGACAACCCAGCCCCACCAGGCGGTTTCCGTGTAGTCCCATTCGGAGGTCGGGGAGGGGGTTGGGGGAGTAATTGTTAGTGGGGGGATTAGCGGGGTGGTTGGGGAGGCAGACGAGAGGGGGGAGGTGGTGGTGGTTGTGCCGCTGGTTGCCGGGGGAGGCGTGGTTGTGGGGGTGGTGCTGGGGTTGTTTTCTTTGTTCTTGGCTCCAGTGGTGTTTCCTGATTTTCGTCGAGATAGACTAGATACTGTGCCGCTCCCGCCGTCACCGAACGAGGGTTTCCTCCCTGGCGGAGCAGGCAGCAGTGTCACGGGTGCGCTCGACAACAGGTGACGCGGGAATGTGAGGATGTCTTCGTCGTCCGTGGTGGATGTGTCTGCGGGTGTAGGGCTCGTTGCTGTTGGGGGTAACGATGAGAAATGGTTATCGGTATTGTTGTTCTGGTCTTTGGTGCTGGATAGCGGTTTGCCGTTTGTGTAGGTGCTACTACCGTTGGTTTTAATACGGAGGGGCCACTGCCCTGAAGAAGAGGATGAAGAGGGTGGTGGTGGTATGGCTTCGTTGCGGAAGCTGTTTTGCGTAGGCGTCGTTTCGGCAGACGAAAACGAATCGCCGTCCGCTCGATCTCTAAACATATCGCCTCCAACTCCTGTCGGCTTCGAGTGTGGCTGCTGTTCTTGGTGTTGGCGTTGTGCCCCGTAGCTAGTTCTACCGGACTCTGGCCGTTCCCGCAACTCCCGCCCCTCTAAACGCATCTTTCCTGTGCCCAACAGCGCTGTCTTACGCAAAGAGCCCTTCCTTCGTCGTGGCTTTTTCTGCTGTTGCTGCCACCCAGCAGTCGTTGCATCGCCCTTCTTCTCCGCCTCGTCATCATGCGGCGCGGGAGCTCGCTCCGCTATCGCCCCCGATCCATGGCTTGGGGCTGGGCTGAGGAAGGACAGTCTCGATAAAAGACCTCCAGATAGACTCCGCCTGTGTCCTGTGTCTTCGCCCGTTGTACTGCTGTGACTATCTCTGCTATTCGGGCTTTTATCTGTCTCTGTTGGCGGCTGTCCCTCGTCCCTGTCTTCACCGCCCGCGCGCTCGTGGGAGTATTCCAATCCATCGTCCATGACTGGATGCACCACCCATTCGTTGGTTCCCCTTCCCCCCCCCCTTCCCCCCCCCAAACCAGCCAATTTCCCCTTGTCTTGTCAGCTCAGCGTTATCGAACCTCACCGTTTGCGACAAATTGCTTGTAGTGAGGCCAAGTCACAGCCCAAGTCACGGCCTGGTCGCTGAGGGTATGCTGAACGCCGCTGTGATCACACATTAGCCATTGGTAATTGCCGTGGCTGGGGACACTGTCGAACAAGTCGATGAGGTGAGATGGAACTTGGGTCTGCAAACAAGTTGTTTCTCTTGGGAATGATCCACAAGGGCTTGGCAAAAAGGGTCGCTTCGCCTGACCACTACGGAGTCCAGAGTACAAGTACAACATTCACATCTTCACATATGCGCAGTCAACGACACGTCCAAATTCTGATGTCTGTGGTTTATATATTTTACATTCAGAATAGTGATGTATATATATGTAAACCCTTCCCCTCTGACCAGCTGGGGAGGGCGTCCGCACACGGGTCCACCAATCCCTGGAGTAGGAGAGTCATGCACAGCAATTAGTAGCTCCTGTGTGAACGTTCAGGCATAAAACGTATTCCAGCGCCATCGGCTTGATAGCGGATCGCCCAGAAGCAAAAAAAAGAGAGAGAGAGAGAGAGAACCAAAATCGAAAACAAACACCCCCCGTACGTTGCGGGGATAACAACCGGCTAAAAGCAAATGGGTATTTATAGTCAGGGTCCCCTTGCAGCCCTGCGCCGAGGCGGAACTGAAACTGATCACCGTCCGATTTTCGCATCAAGAATCTCGCTCGGCACCAGCGAGGCCCCTCCCCAGCTAACTACCCGTCCTGGGTGATAGCGAAAGGCACTGGGCGTCTCAGGGACAGGTCCACCGTTGTCCTCGCGACGCTGGCGATAGTGCTCAGACACCTTCGGAACCGGATCTTCCAGGTCTCGCTTGGAAGAGCCTTTCCGGGTCTGCTTGCGGCCAAGACGTGCGGTTTGATGATTGACCCAGGAGTCAACTGTTTGAAAATAGGGTGTGCTTTCGGTGCTTGTAGCGGTAGAGAAGCGCGAGGTGCGCGTCGCCCGCGGTGTCCGCGGCGTCCGCGGCGATACTGGCGATACTGGCGAAACTGGCGGCGAATTGGCTCTGCTACTAGATGATCTTTTGGGTCGAGATCGGCTTAGGTTCAGCGGAGATGGGCTACTCTTCCGGTGGCCCTTGTTTAATCGGGTTCGCTCCTTTAGGTGGCCTAGAGGGGTAAGGGTCGTCCCCGAACTAGTATCTAGGTCTTCTTGCGATGAGTTGGAGGCAAGGTAGAATGTCTGCTGGCTCTGTATAGATTGACGGGCCCATTTCTGCCGTTCCGCTCTGGATTCGCTGCGCCGAATAAAGGCGGCCGGGGGGACAGAGACCCTTCGTGTGAAAACATGCTCAGAGAACTTGCTCTCGCCGTCAAATGACTTGGCGTTCTTCAATTCTGCATCGTAATCGTATGCCTCAAAGTTAGACTGCGACCCTGCGGATGCGTCGGTGCCTCTCCTCCTAGCTTGGACCCGGATGGATTTTGAGCGGCGTTTCGCTTTAATCCGCCATAGCAGGTACAGGAAAGCGCAAATAACTGTAAATGCACCTAATGCCATCCGTCAGCTGGTAGTCGAGGTGGCTGGGCACGACGCTTGCCTCCACTTACCGATAGTCCCAGCTGCGATGATAAAACGAGAGACTGGGGTATCGAAACGTTTGTTAGGTACAGGGGTGGTTGTGGTGGATGGAGTTTGAATTGCTACGTCTGAAGTTACAGTTATCGTTGGTTTGGAGGCGGTAGAGCTCGTAATAGTGTTTGCACCACCTCCAACCGATAGCTTCGCAAGCTAGTTAGCTTTTCCCCCGTAATATTGATGGAGGAAGAAAAAAAAAAAAACATACCGGGTCGGCATCTAAAATCTTTACAAGACTGACAGTATTGCCCTTGGCCTCGACAATGCTCAACGTCTGGCGTCTCCGCAGCTTGCCCTCGACCACGCTTAATATTTCGCGGTACGGCAGAGGCGACCAGCCTCGTCTTGTCTGGCGGGTTTCTCTAGGGAATGACCGTAACGCCACCATCTTCGCAACCTTCCGAGCTGTAATTCACGCACGGGTCCAAGACACCTGTTCACCACCACTCTGCTTTTACCCGTTGCATCCAGAGAGTTAACGCCAGCCTCAAAACCCGACCGACGACTTTGCTTGCGGCTGCGAGCGTATCCAGTATGTAATTCTTAGCGTGGAGGTGTGTAGTATGTGCGGTCTCTGTAAATATATATATATATATATATATCGTGTCTGAGAAGCGGGAAATAGGGCGACTTCAACCGACTTCAACCCACTGGCCGGCGGTAAGTCAAGCAGGACAAAGAAGGCTATATATACGAGCAGGCCCGATAGGACGAACGATCGACTGTTGGTAGCTGCCCGATGGCAAAGAGGCCAGGAGTTGCAAGAAACGATCTTCCACACACAAACACACACTCACACAGCGACGACAAACGCAGCAACAGAAACAAGAGAATGAGTTGCGACGATGTAGAGAGATAGATCGCAAGGCCTCCTAGGATGGGTCAGACGGGGGGGGGAAGTAAGATGTAATATGTAATATGTACGGGCACATAAAAGCCCCCAACACACAAACGACGCTCTGACCGGAAACCGAACGCTCGCCTCTTCTTTGTCCAGCGTCGCTCTCAGGGCAGATTTGCCTGTCATCTGCACAGTCCCAGGGATCACGGCCCTGCACCGTCGGTTGCCTGAGCCACCAGCCCCATCACGGACCAAACGAACAAACCAGTATTGTCGCAGGTTTCCCCTCTGCCTTTGCACTTTGTCTGTATGTATGTATGTATGTATGTATGTATGTATGTATGTATGTATGTATGTATGTATGTATGTATGTATGTACATACATACACACGCACCCCGTGTTGCCGCAGCAGTAGCAGTAGGTAGCAGCTACCAGCAACAGGGGTAGGAAAGGCTGGCTGGATGGAAGGAAAAGGCTGGATGGATGGATGTTGTTGTTGGGTTTGAGACGGGGGGTGGGGGGGATGGGCGTGCCACAGACCGCTTCGCACCCCACCTGGCTCATTGTCGCAGGGCAGGTTTCACGTACGGAGGCTATTCCTAGCGAACAGCCCAGGTACTTTGTGCTCCAGCGGAGCGAAATGAGCGTGTTGGCAAGGGCCCCGGCCTGGCGTCTTGGGAGTGCTTCTTTTTCGAGCAGTTTGTACGCAGTATTATTTATTATGATTATTATTATTATTATTGTATACGAATCAAATCACGTACAAACTCCCCCCTCCCTCCCTCCCTCCCTCTCCCCCCTCGAGCGCAGCGTATCAGGTCTTGGGGCAACTCGAAGGATGGCGGTAGAGGGAGAGAGGGGAGAGCTGTGCCTCTCCACGAGAAGGGATAACGGACGTTGTCTTATTGCTGTTGTTGTTGCTGTCGCTGTTGTTTCGGGCGCGGGCATATTCTGCCTTTGCCGTTTCAACGAGTGACTACGCAGCAACACAGCACCAGATCCGAATTACCTTCTACCAAACTGTGCCATGTATGTACATACAAACAGAAACAGAAACCGAACACAATATACTTCTCGGTACGGGTTCGCGCGCAGCACCACCAGCACCACCACCACCACCACCACCACTACCACCAGCACTGACCTGACCTGGCCACCGCGTGGGCGGGAGGATCGGTGATTTTGCATCGGGAAAGTCAGATCAAAGGTCCCAATTTGCTTTTTTAATTCGGCGCCAAAAAAAAAAAAAAAAACCAGCTAGTTTTTCCGTTTGTTTTGTTTCCTTCAGTCTCTCCCGTTCGTCGTGCAAAATAAGTACAAACAAGTAAAAACAACGAAAGAAAAAACATCCAGAGTACTTACTTTGTATGTATGTATATATATGTATGTATGTATGTATGTACGTGCATTCCCGACACACAAAACAGCCAAGCAAAAATTCATCCAGGTTTTCCCCCCTCTACCTCGCCTCCGCACACACAACACGTCGGTTGTGTAGGAGGAGGAGGGTTTCGGCGCTGTCACGTCTCATCGTTATTATTATTATCAATATCATTATTATTATTATCAATATCATTATTATTATTATTATTATTATTATTATTATCACCACCCATTATTACCACAACCACAACCACCACCACCATCATCATCATCGAAGAAGAAGAAGAAGAACAAGAAGAGGCAGTGTATTTTGTTGTTTTATGTTTTGCGTTTTGTGTTTCGCGTGCTTCGCCATCCCGGTTTCACAATTCCTTCTTCCCTTCCCCTTCCCTTCCCCTCATTCCTTCCCCTCCCACATCCCACCCCCACCCGGAAAACAAAATAAAACACAAAAATAGAAAGGAGCGAGAAACGAAACATCTCGCGCCACGGGACGAAAAAAAAAAAAAGCTACGAAGAGGGAGGGGAAGAGGGGGGGAGGAGGAGAAGGAGGAGGAGGAAGAGGAGAAGGGAGGGGAGGACGCGTGCGGGGTCGATAAGCCCCGACCGTTGTGGGGCGAAGGATACATACATACATACATACATACATACATACATACACACTCTGTACATACTCTTACATACTCCATACCATGGTACATACACTCACGTACTTTTTCCCCCAATAAAGTCCCCACGCAGACAACATTGACCCCCAAAAAAAAGAAATTGAAATTAAAAAAATTTTAAGAAGGGGAAACACTACCCTCTAGCGCTCACGAATAGGGGAATAGTAAGAATCATAATAACAAATTTTTTTTTATTAATAAACAGTAATTTCTCATTTTTTTTTTTTTAAAAAAAAAAAAAACGCAGATGATGATGATGATGATGATGATGAGATGCCCGATACTCTCCATCTCCCTCTCTCTCTCTCTCTATCTCTCTCTCTCTCTATATATAGATATATATATATATATATCTATATACACACGCATCTCCACACACCCAAAATACCTCGAAATAACCTCGAATTAATTCGCCGACTCCACCCTCCACCCCTCCACCCACCCCGGGACGAGAAAATGGGTTGCGTCGCGAACGAACGAATGAAGGGAAAAAAAAAAATGACTGGATGGATGGATGGATGGATGGATGAATGAGTTGGACAAAAAAAAACATGAGCGAATGGAATGAAATGAACAAAATGAACGAAACAAAATAAACAAAATGAATGAATGAGTGAATGCAACGAACGCTGCATAAGTTTTGCCGCTTTTTTTTTTTTTTTTTTTTGCAGTTTTCGCAGTTTTGTGGTTTTGCAGGTTTGCATTTTTGCATTTTTGCAGGTTTGCAGGTTTGCAGGTTTGCAGTCTCGTTAGTTTCGCGGTTTCATAGTTTTTCGCAGTTTCGCAGTTTGTGCAGTTCTGCAGTTTAGGGAGGGAAGGGAAGGGAAGGGAAGGGAAGGGGTACATTAAAGTTCAGGTCGCTTGGGGAGGGGGGTGGTGGTGGTGGTGAGTTGGGGGCGAAATGAAACCACCCAATAATAATAATAATACAATACAATACAATATAATACAATACAATAATAGCAGGGAGTAGATAGTGTCGTGTCGCGAGAGATCGGGGGGGTTACTATTTGGGTTTTTTGGGTAGCGGGGTAGCGGGTAGCGGGTAGCGGGTTTTTTGGGGTTTTGGATTATTGGGGTTTGGGTCTTGGATTATTGGTATTACTGGGTTATTATTGGGGGATTGGGGGATTGGGGGATTGGG